>PVKP010009056.1:0-54182 GCA_004027715.1 Plecturocebus donacophilus
AGCAGCGTGATGTTGACCGGCTCTGCTTCCTTCTACGATCGCTACAAACTGCAGGTTCTTCAGTAAACTCAGCCTCTGTTCGACGGTTTATTCTAAATCAAATTCATTTTCTCGAGCCGCTGATTCATAGGCGTTTAATGGCGCTACAGGAAGAGAAAACCGGGGACAACCCTTTTTAGTTATTATTATTTTTTTTTTGCTACAGGGTCTTGCCCTGTCGCCCATGCTGGAGTGCAGTGGCGCCATCCCGGCTAACTGCAACCTCTGCCTCCTGAGTTCAAGTGATTCTCGTGTCTCAGCCTCCTGAGGAGCTGGGACCGCAGGTGCCGGCCACCACGCCCGGCTTTTTTTTTTTTTTTTTTTTCTTTTTTTGAGACAGAGTTTCCCTCTTATTGCCCAGGCTGGAGTGCAATGACGCGATCTCGGCTCACGGCAACCTCCGCCTCCCGGGTTCAAGCAATTCTCCTGACTCAGTCTCCCGAGTAGCTGGGATTACAGACATGCGCCACCATGCCCAGCTAATTTTGTATTTTCAGTAGGGACAGGGTTTCTCCATGTTGGTCGGGCTGGTCTCAAACTCCCGACCTCAGGTGAGCCACCCACCTCAGCCTCCCAAAGTGCTGGGATTACAGACGTGAGCCACTGCACCCGTCCGTTTTTTGTTTTTTTGTTTGTTTGTTTGTTTTTGAGACGTAGTCTCGCTCTTGTTGCCCAGGCTGGAGTGCATTGGCGCAATCTCAGCTCACTGCAACCTCCGCCTCCCGAGTTCAAATGATTCTCATGCCTAAGCCTCCTCAGGAGCTGGGACCACAGGTGCCTGCCACCATGCCTGGCTTTTTTCTTCAATTTGAGATGAGTTTCGGTCTTGTTGCCCAGGCTGGAGTGCAATGACATGATCTCAGCTCACCGCAACCTCTGCCTCCTGGGTTCAAGGGATTCTCCTGCCTCAGCCTCCCGACTGGCTGGGATTGTAGGCATGCGCCACCACGCCCGGCTAATTTTGTATTTTTAGTAGAGACGGTTCCTCTATACTGGTCAGGCTGGTCTCTTAACTCCCGACCTCAGGCGATCCGCCCACCTTGGCTCCCAAAGTGCTGGGATTACAGGCGTGAGCCACTGCTCCTGGCAGTTTGTTTTCAGGAGTCTTGCTGTCACCCAGGCTGGAGTGCGGTGGCTCAATCTCAGCTTAATGCAATCTCTGCCTCCTGGGTTCAAGCAATTCTCCCATCTCAGCTTCCCTAGTAGCTGGGATTACAGGTATTCAGCATCATGCCCAGCTAATTTTTGTATGAGCCCGTCTAATTTTTGTATTGTTTTAGAGATAGAGTTTCGCCATGTTGCCCACTCTGGTCTCGAACTCTTGGGCTCCAGCAATCCTCCTGCCTTGGGCTCCCAAAGTACTAGGATTTCAGGCCATGGCGCCCAGCCCAGTAACAATCTTTTAAATATAATTTGCAGAATACATACTTTGCTTTGAAAACAAGTTAAGGGCTGGGGGCGGTGGCTCATGCCTATAATCCCAGCACTTTGGGAGGCCCAGGTGGGTGGATCACCTGAGGTCAGGAGTTTGAGACCAGCCTGGCCAACATGGTGAAGCCCCATCTCTACTAAAAATACAAAAATCAGCCAGGTGTGGTGGCATACGCCTGTTATCCCAGATAATTGGGAGGCTGAGACAGGAGAATCTTGAACCAGGGAGGCGGAGGTTGCAGTGAGCCAAGATCCCGCCACTGCACTCCAGCCTGGGCAACAGAATGAGACTGCATCTCAAAAAAAAGAAAGGGACGGGCGCGGTTGCTCACTCCTGTAATCCCAGCACCTTGGGAGGCTGAGGTGGGCGGATCACGAGGTCAACGAATCGAGACCATCCTGGCCACATGGTGAAACCCTGTCTCTACTAAAAATACAAAAAAATTAGCCAAGCGTGCTGGTGCGTGCCTGTAGTCCCAGCTACTCGGGAGGCTGAGGCAGGAGAATTGCTTGAAATTGGAAAACGGAAGTTGCAGTGAGCCAGGATCGCACCACAGCACTCCAGCCTGGCGATAGAGCCAGACTGTCTCAAAAAAAAAAAAAAAAAGAAAGAAAGAAAATAAGGAATAAGATTTTTCATTGACTCGTTTCTACCTTGTTCTCAGCATGACACCAAAAATGTAAGAAAATCCATTTATCTAGTAAGATCAAAATAAATTTTTTTTCCTGCAGGCATTTCCAAGTTGGTACAAACATACTTTGGATGATTTAAAGGTGAAAATTTCACTTTACTCCTTTATTTTCTGGCTTTAACAATGTCGTGAATTACATGCTACCACTTACCTCACCTAAGACATTCAGATTTATTGATCAAAGGAAATTAGGCTTGGGTAATGTAAGTAATTTTCATTTGAAATTATTTAACCAGGACATCAATGTTGATATTGTTGTACTTTAAATTATAACAATATCTGGAAATATTTAACCCACACTAACGATAGTGTATATTATTATGCCACTGTACAGATTGAGAAACTGAGCCTCAGAGAGCTTGATTTGTGCCCTAAATAATAAAGCTCAAGTGGAACCCAGACTGTAGTTCCACTGCTCTCTGCAGTGCTTGCATCTGGACAAAAATTTACTTGGATTGAATTTCAGTTCATTGTTTTAAGTATGTTAAGGATATAAGTGACACATTTTTAAGTTATCCAGTAAATATGCACACTCAAATATTTGCATGTTTCCTGGCTTCTGTTAACTGAAAGGGATGCAGACATTTCAAGTATGATTATGTTTGAATCCACCACATTACTTTAGTTGTTTGTTTAACCCAAGAATATGAGTTAAGTCAATCCTTTAAAAGGATTTTTATTTCTAATATTCAAAACTTATTTTAAAATATAAAATGTACTTGAAAGAATGTCACTTTGGATACTTCACACCTAAGAAAGAGTTAAAGTGGGCCTATGATGAAAACTTTAGACCTCAAGGGAGAAAATTAGGAAAGAAAGATAAAAAGCCTTTGTAAAAGTTGCTGCTAACCAACAAATTCTGGGAAGGTAATTTTTAGGGGCTCTCAGCAAAACTTCTGTGCTTCCATTTTCTCAACTTGAGAATAGTTGTAATATAAACTATAAACAGAAAAATTATGTGTGGGTTTTAAATAGAATCATAACCAGAACTTAAACAAATGGTTGTGAAATATTTGGAGATTCTTGAAGATGGATGATTGGAAGATATTTCTTAATGTTCATATTTTGTTGGTATAGTATAACATTTTTGTATAGTTTAAATGTTTTTCAGTGATTAGGAACAAAAAATTTAGAAATAGTAACAGAATAAAAGCAATTAGAAAATATTTTTAGCCAGAATTATATTTCTTCTTTTCTTTCTCTTTCTTTTTCTTTCTTTTCTTTCTCTTTCTTTCATCTTTCTTTCTTCTTCTCTTTTCTTTCTTTCCTTTCTTTTTTTTGAGACAGAGTCTCACTCTGTCACCCAGGCTGGAGTGTAATGGCACAATCTTGGCTCACTACATCCTCTGCCTCCCAGGTTCAAGCAATTCTCCTGCCTCAGCCTCCAGAGTAGCTGGGATTACAGGCACCCATCACCACACCCAGCTAATTTTTGTAGACACAGGATTTCACCATGTTGGCCAGGCTGGTCTTGAACTCGTGACCTCAGGTGATTCACCCACCTAGGCCTCCCAAAGTGCTGGGATTATAGATGTGAGCCAATGCACTCTGCCAGAATTATATCTCTTCTGTATTTACAAGAAAATACTATTTTCATTTTGGTTTTTCTTTTTGTTTTTTTTTCTTTGGTTTTTTTTTTTTTTGAGACCGAGTCTCTGTTGCCCTGGCTGGAGTGCTGTGGCAAGATCTCAGTTCACTGCAACCTCCACCTCCCAGATTCACATGATTCTCCTGCTTCAGCCTCCTGAGTAGCTGGGACTGCAGGCGTGCACCACCACGCCCGGCTAATTTATGTATTTTTAGTAGAGACAGGGTTTCACCATGTTGGCCAGGATGGTCTCGATCTCTTGACCTCGTGATCCGCCCACCTTGGCCTCCCAAAGTGCTGTGATTACAGGCGTGAGCCACTGTGCCTGGTCTCATTGTATACTTATAGTTATTGCATCTCAGGTTTTAATAGTTCCTTATTTGGAAAGTTAAAAATTGTTAATTTATACTTTCAGTCTTCTTTAAGGAAGCATTTTCTAGAATAAACAATGTATAAATTAGCCTAAACTTTTTTTGTTTGTTTGTTAAATTTACTTTCCCTACACCTCCGTCCTTTTTTTTTTTTTAAGAGATGGAGTCTCGCTATGTTGCCCAGGCTGGAGTGCAGTGGCTATTCACAGGTGCGATCCCACTACTGATCAACACGGGAGTTTTGACCTGCTCCGTTTCTGACCTGGGCCAGTTCACCCCTCCTTAGGCAACCTGGTGGTCCCCCACTCCCGGGAGGTCACCATATTGATGCCAAACTTAGTGCAGACACCTGATCAGCATAGCACACTACAGCCCAGAACACCTGGGCTCAAGCGATCCTCCCACCCCAACCTCCCAAGTAGCTGAGACTACAGGCACGCGCCACCGCGCCCGGCCTCAGTCCCTTTTGGAAGGAGACAGGGTTTAAATAATTCATTAAAATTTTTAAATCCAAGGCCCAGCAAAGTGGCTCACACCTGTAATTCCAGCACTTTGGGAGGCCAAGGCAGGAGGATCACTTGAGGCCAGGAGTTCAAGACCAGCCTGGGAAACACAGCAAGACCCCATCTCTATTAAAAAGGAAACAAAAAAAATGAACTTTTTGTTTGCTCAAGTTCATTATAAAAGCATTCACTGGCTGGATTACGTGGCTTACACCTGTAATCCCAGCACTTTGGAAGGACAAAGCAGGCAAATCACTTGAGGTCAGGAGTTTGAGACCAGCCTGGCCAACATGGTGAAACCCTAAAACCCTCTAATAAAAATACAAAACTTAGCCAGGCATGGTGCTGGTTGCCTGTAATCCCAGCTACTTGATCGGCTAAGGCAGGAGAATCACTTCAACTCAGGAGGCAGAGGTTGCAATGAGCTGAGATCTGGCCACTGTACTCCAGCCTAGGCAACAGAGTGAGACTCTTGTCTCCAAAAAAAAAAGATACTGTAAAAATGCCCTTGACTAGGAGGAAGAAGGCCCTGAGTTTTCGTTTTTAGTTTTGTCACATATTGGCTGAGTGACTTGCAGCCTCAGTTTCCTCGTTTTTAAAGCAGAGATAATACCCATGTCACAAGCTTTACTGAATATGGTAATATGTGTGAAATTTCTCCAAAGACTATAAAATTCTATATAAACATACATTAACTTTTTTCAAAGCTTGGGGATATTAAGACTGAATTTTATATATAATTTATTAAAAATAACATTGCTAGTATCCACATAATGCTCATCTATTCAAAAAATTACAAAAAAAACTACAATAATTCTAAGTATTTTATACCACAGATTAGCAACAAGGAGCCAGATTTGCCGAATACCTGTTTTGTAAATTAAGTTTAATGGCAATGCAGCCATGCCCATTTATTTATTGTCTGTGGTTGATTTAGTGCTATAACATTAGATTTGAAGAGTTTTGACAGCAACCTTAATGGCCAGCTAAGCCTAAAATACTTACAGTTTGGCCTTTTACAGAAAAAGTTTGCCAAAAGTTTCCCTGGTATAAAGTAAGCTTAAGTCACTAAGTCTACATTAGAATGTAATTCTCCCGACTCTTACAGCTGTGTTATTTCCCTTGCTTTCTTATTTTTCTAATATTTTATAACAAATGAAGTTTTGATGTGTCTGATAAACATTTCTTAAAACTTTCAGAGTGAAGACAATGTAGACCTAAGGAAGACCTATACTCCATTTTCTTCAACAGAATATTCAAGTTCTGTAGATTCTTCACTTTTCTGTGCACCATGTTCTACTTATGGAGATGATATTAAACAACCTTCTAATTCTCAGATCAATATAAAGAACAGGTAAATTAATCAATTTGTGCCGGGCATGGTGGCTCACACCTGTAATCCAAGCACTTTGGAGGCCAAGGTGGGCAGATCACCTGAGGTCGGGAGTTCAAGACCAGCCTGACCAACATAGTGAAACCCCGTCTTTTAAAAAAAAAAAAAAAGAAGTTAATTATTTGTTTCTCATGCTAATTGAGGTATTTTTAAATTTAATTACATAAGAACTGAGTTTTATTTGCTCTCTATTCCCTGTATCAGCATTTTACTGTAGTAGCATTCTGTGTTTTTCAAACTTTTAGGAAAGTGTAAACTGGGCAGTTATTTGTGTATAGTTTTTATGGTTTTGTTTTGTTTTGTTGAGACAGGGTCTCGCTCTGTCACTCAATCTGGAGTGCAGTGCCGAGATCATGGATCACTGCAACTTTGAACTCTTGGGCTCATGGCATCCTCCTGCCTCAGCTTCCCAGTAGCTGGGACTACAGGTATGCACCATGGTGGCCAGCTAACTTCAAAAAAATTCTTTTCAAGAAATGAGGTCTCACTTTGTTTCCTAGGCTGGTCTTGAACTCCTGGCCTCAAACCATCCTCCCACCTTGGCCTCCCAAAGTGCTGGAATTACAGGCATGAGCCACTGCCCAGCTAGGTTATTACTTAAAAAAAATTCATTAGTGGGAATATTTAGTGCATAAATTTTAAGTTCCTCTTCCCAAAGATGCCTTATACAAATGAATTAAAACTTTTAGATGTTTCTGTCATCCAGTTCTAAATTTTTAATTTCTTCCTTCACAATTACATAACAAACAGGGTTTTATCAAACATAGGATATTTTAAATTATTTTTCTGTTCAATTCCACAAATAATAAGGGCCCCCTGTACGTCAGATGCTTTTCTACAGGGGATACCAGAATTTAAACATGACAAATATTATTCTTGCCTTTATAATCTTAAGATGATGATGATGACAGTGATGACAATGACATGCTAGGCACTGCAATTATAGTGAGGGTTACAAAAAAGGAAGTATGGGATATTATGGGAACCTATTGCAAAGAGGAGCCTAAGGGAGTGACATCTATCTTTAATTATATATGGGAGCTGTTTATAGAGGCTGATGCATCTTTAGTCTAACCAGGAAATTCTTATTTGTATTTATTCAAAAAGTTAAAAATTTTAAATTATTGGTAAATCCTCAAATAATAATTTTATTAGAAAGTCCATATAATAATTCTACAAAAGTATTTTTAAAGTTGATATATGCTACTGAAAAAAAATCAAGCCTGTTCCTTCTCAGCTTTTGGCTAAGATCAAGTGAAAAAATAGGAACTTTTCAGAAATACATATGAATGAAAGTCTATCTTAACCTTCTCTCCCCGCCCCCAATAACAGCTACTAGCAGTTTGGTATACATTGCAGTGAATATTTTTCTAGATATATACTAATATATTACACAAAAAAGGTTTTATATTGAACTTTTATGAGATAACACATGTAGTAGAAAAGGTATTGGACTTGTAGGCAGACTATTTAGCAAGTATATAGTATTTTGGCAAGTCCCTTGCAAAATACAAATTTCTTAATATATCAAATGGTCATTCATTTATTCAACAGATAATAATTGAATGATTACTAATGCTTACTCTTCCAATGTTATGAAGATCAAATATGAGTGTTATGCAAAATCGCTTCTTGGCCTTTTGGCTAAGATCAAGTGAATGTTATGCAGATATAAGGTATTTTATTTCTAAAATATCCCAACACTATGAAATACGAAAAAACAGTAAGTTACAATTTATTATAAAACAACATACAGGTTGAGCATCCCAAATCTGAAAATCCAAAATCCAAAATGCTCCAAAATCCAAAACTTTTTGAGTGCTGCTGACATGATGCTCAAAACAAATGCTCATTAGAGCATTTTAGATTTTGGATTAGGAACATTCAACCAAATCTACAAATATGTTTCATATTTGGAGTATAATGTATATTTCCAAAATCCAAGAAAAAATCCTGAAATCCACAGCACCTCTTATCCCAAGCATTTTGGATAAGGAATACTCAACCTGTATTACTTTTAGGAAGAAACTACCCAAAAACTGTAACAGGTAAAAGGTACCAATCTTCGTGTGCTTTTGGTTGTTATATTTTGTATTTAGTCAGTATCAGTCACCAGGTGGATTTCTGGGATAGAAGGAACTCCATCCAGTCATGCTTTGCAAGGATTAGGGATGGCTCCCAAATCTGTTACATTTAAGTGACAATTACAAAATTGCTATGATGTCTAAGATGACCATATCACATTTCACTTTTTTATTCAGTATTTAGTATAGAGACACAGAAATAGAGTAGAGCATCAGGTTCATGTGGTTTTCAAATTACAAATGAGGCAGCTGAGCAGGTGTTGATGGAATGATGTATAATAGGACAAGACATGCTTTTAGGAGCAGCTATGATATCAAGCATGTCTGTGACATCAGAGATGAGAAATTTATATCTTGGTCACCTAAAATGAAAAGCATGTGTTGTGGAGAAATAAGAGGTAAGCATACCGTGCAAGTCAGACATAGGATTTGAAATGAGGGAGAACTATTTATGTGGAAAAGACACCATGCCAAAGTGGAAAATATTCTTGAGTTCTAGTCTCTTCTTTATTTGAAATGATGGATGTAGATTCAGTCCAAATATTTTATAGCTCAAGATGGTAGGATAAGTGTGGAAAGAGTAATCAACATATTGTATTTCAGCACAAATTCATTTATTTTTAGGATTCAAATGGAAAGAAATGACTATGGCAGTGAAATAGATTTATATGGACTTGTGTCTAACATTTTGGAAGAACAAGATAAGTCACAGCCATATTTTGCTGAGGGGTTAGTATATAATCTATATAGTATATAATGAGTTTTTAAATTAACATATACTAGATTACCCTGTTTATTAACTTTTATTTTTACTTAATAGTGGATCATCTGACAGTAGACATCTTAATTCAAATATTGTTTGAAGGAGACTTGATTTTGCTGAAGTATTTGCTATATAATTAGAAGTTCAGTCTAAGGTTTTATTTGCTTAAGAACTTTCATTGAAAAATTATTCTTGCATAATTCAGAGCTATTTCCCTTGAGTTCATGAACTAAATACTGGCTTAAAGAATATAAATTCCAAGG
This sequence comes from Plecturocebus donacophilus, assembly GCA_004027715.1. Classification (NCBI taxonomy): domain Eukaryota; kingdom Metazoa; phylum Chordata; class Mammalia; order Primates; family Pitheciidae; genus Plecturocebus; species Plecturocebus donacophilus. The sequence continues at coordinate 9,128 of PVKP010009056.1, forward strand.
AGCTTTTATACATAGATCTCAGAGAATAAAACTCATTACTGCTATGCAGAAATACATATGGATTTTATTCATATGTTAGAAAATTTTTTAATATTTTAATTGTTTTATTTGGGTGTGGAAGCCCTATTACCCAAATATCCTATTTCATAAATAAGGAAGTATATAGTGCACATGTTATCAATTAAAATCTTTTAATTTCACAAAGTTTAAGCAAAACACATCTTTTTTCATTAAAAAAAAAAAAACTGTGGTCAACAATGCTTTTATATAATAATCTAAGCAAAGGAAAAGCTTATTTCCTGATTACTGTGGATAAATAATTCATCTAGGCTGGGTGCGGTGGCTCACGCATGTAATCCCAGCACTTTGGGAAGCCGAGGCAGGTGAATCACGAGGTCAGGAGTTTGAGAGCTGCCTGGCCAATATGGTGAAACCCCATCTCTACTAAAAATACAAAAATTAGCCGGGTGTGGTGGCACATGCCTGTAATCCCAGCTACTCCGGAGGCTGAGGCAGAAGAATCACTTGAGCCTGAGAGGTGGAGGTTGCAGTAAGCCAAGATGGTGCCACTGCACTCCAGCCTGGGCAACAGAGTGAGACTCCGTCTCAATAATAATAATAATAATAATTCATCTAAGACCATGAAGTCACATCTTAGACCTTAGTCTCTTGGGAAAGTACAGTGAAGACATATTAAAAATTGCATATTTATATAACATATTGCACATTTCATGTGATAGTTATCTGGAGCTAATGGTAGCTTATAAAACAGAGTTGAAAGGGATTAGAGAGTGGTGTGATATGGCAAGATAAATGTTTTTGAAGAATTTTTCTCCATTTTCCACTGAGGAAATAAAGTCTTTAAAACTTAAGTTGTAATTAAATATATTTACTTGTTCTAGGACCTGTTCCTCCAATGTCAAGTCAGTTTGGCCAATGAACACAAGCAGATTTGCAGATCACCATGACCTCTTAACAGAAACCAAAAGGCCAATAGATACAGCCATCTCTCAGCAAGCTTTTTATAGTGGTGAATCTGTGTCAGCAATGGAAAAGCAATACCTGCATAACAGTAATCTCACACCACAACAAAAAATAGATGAACTTTATCATGGACTTACTGGTTTAGACCTTGAAGAACAATGGATGTACCCCTCACGAAGTGATCATTCTAACTGTTACAATATTCAGACAAATGATACAGCTAAGACAACATTCCAAGAATATCCATTTATCAAAAACTGTCTTATACCTCAAACTGGTCTTTCTGGCATCATGAAAGAATCAGGAGTTGATATTTACCCTTACGGAAGAGACAGAATATGTACTAAAGGTCTTGAAGCACCATTACAGCAAAAAAGGGCAGAGATGTTTCTTTCTCAATTTAATAGCTACAATGAAAACATAGATTATTGTAGATACCCAGAATATGTTCATCCTAATAAGGCTAAGCTTAATAAATGTTCAAATTTTAGTGTCCAAGATAGTAAAAAATTAGCAAATGGCACACCTGAAACACCAACTGTAGAAGGAGATACCTACACAAAGTTACTTCAGTTTAAACCAGCGAATCAGAAAAAAATGGAGGAGACAATCCCTGACCAGCAGAATTTCACGTTTCCGAAAGCTACATCACATCTGACAGAGAAACAGTTTGGAAAGGAAGCAGCATTCACTGCTGATTTTGGCTTAAAATCAGAATATGGACTAAAACCTCACACAGCTTGTCCAGCTAATAATTTTGCTAACGTCACAGAAAAGCAACAGTTTGCTAAACTTGATCCTCCAAATTCTGAATATTTTAAATCAGTGAATTTATTACCAAACTCAGCAACATCTTCAGGAGGTATCAATTTAAACAGACCAACTTGGAAGAATGTTCAAACAAAAAATAACACTTCTGTTCCTTATAGAAATCAAGGTAACTTGATTAAATTAAATAGTCATTTAAGTGCAGCTTCAAAAGGTTCTAACCATTCTTCAGCTTTTCCCCAACTATCCACAAACTTAACCCCAAATAGCAGTTTATTTCAGAAATATTGCCAAGAAAACCCTTCAGGATTTTCTAGTTTTGATTTTGGTTATAGTGGTGCAGAAAGAATCCAATCTGTCAATCACATAGAAGGACTGACAAAGCCTGGAGAAGAAAATCTTTTTGAATTGGTTACGGATAAAAAAATTAAGCAGCCAAATGGATTTCGTGATAACTATTCAGCTCAGCAGTATGGGATGATTGAAAATGTAAACAAACATAATTTTCAAGCTAAGTCACAGAATGGACATTATGATCCTGAGGAAGATCCAAAGCATTTAGATGGCTTATCACAAAATACATACCAAGATCTACCGGAGTCACAGGGTCATTTTAGTAGCCATAGAACAAGAGGTGGAGACAATATTAATAGCCGTGTGAATCACACACAACAGTCATGCTTTTCTAATAATTATATGATGGGACATTTAAGGCATAATCAGAGTTTTCAACAAATTGGTTCAAATGGGTTTCCCCTAAGATCCACCCACCCATTTGGCGATTCAGTTGTTCCACTGTTAGATTCCTATAACTTATTTTCTTATGGTGACTTAAGCCATTTGTACCCCTACTTTAATATGATGTATGGTGATAATTCCTTTTCTGGTCTCATGCCAACTTTTGGATTTCAAAGACCAATTAAAACCCGTAGTGGACCAGCCAGTGAACTTCATATTCGTCTAGAAGAGTGCTATGAACAATGGAGAGCATTAGAAAAAGAGAGAAAAAAGGTAACAAAAAGTTAACCATTTAGGAGTAACTTAGTATATTCCCTTTGCTTGTCTTGATTCTATTTACCTTAGTGTAGTTTGAGTACTTGCCTTATTTCTATTTGTTTTATTTGTTGTTATTTTAAAGAGACAGAGTCTTGCTCTGTTGCTCAGGATGAAGTACAGTGGCACAATCATTGTTTACTCTAACTTCAAACTCCTAGACTCAAGCAATCCTTCCTCCTCAGCCTCCTGAGTAGCTAGTACTACAGGCACATGCCACCATGCCTGGCTAATTATAATTTTTTGTAGAGACTGGGTTTCACTATATTCCTCAGGGTGGTCTCAAACTGCTGGCCTCAAGCAATCCTCCCACTTTGGTGTCCCAAGTGCTGGGCTACAGGTATGAGCCACTGCCCCCGGCCACCTTGCCTTATTTCTTAGCTGAATTCTATAATGTCCAGGATTTGCTAAGTTCATGACTGTAAAGAATTAAGTGGGTTACTTAAAAATTAAAAATGGATGGGATTGGCCAATGGGAAGCTTAAATAAAGACGAAAAATGCTGGACATTTTAAAGTTATTGTTATTCTAAGTTGATTTGCCCTGAAGTAAATTTTTTACCCCCTTAATGGCTACAGGTTTATTTCTTTCAATTTTTTTTAGCGTTGACCTGTAGACTCAGGTATTAAGATGACAGAAAAATACTGTGGTATTGTGGTTTATATTTGTTACCTTTTGATACCAAAACAGAATTTTCATTTAAAGTGGTAATACTCTATTAGGCTTATGAAAACTATTACTCATCGTCAAATCATATTTAGGAAATTCTGGATCTAAAATGCATGTAATTTTTTACAGACTGAATTAGCCCTTGCCAAGAATTATCCTGGGAAAAAAGTATCCAGTACTAACAACACTCCAATTCCAAGGCTGACCTCCAACTCATCTAGAGTTGATCGCTTAATTGTGGATGAACTTCGAGAACAAGCCAGAGTAAGCTGTAAAAATAGTTAATAGTGGATGGATTTTTTGTTAAAATTTTCTAAAACTTCAGGCCGGGTGTAGTAGCTCACTCCTGTAATCCCAGCATTTTGGAAGGCTGAGGCAGGTGGATCATCTGAGGTCAGGCGTTCAGGACCAGCCTGGCCAATATGGTAAAACCCCATCTCTACTAAAAATAAAAAAATTAGCTGGGCTTGGTGGCGTGTGCCTATAATCCCAGCTACTTGGGAGGTTGAGGCAGGAGAATCACTTGAACCCAGGAGGTGGAGGCTGCAGTGAGCTAAGACCACACCACCACACTCCATCTCAAAATAAATAAAAAGCCGGGCACAGTGGCTCACACCTATAATCCCAACACTTTGGGAGGCCGAGGCGGGCAAATCACCTGAGGTCGGAAATTCAATATCAGCCTGGCCAACGTGGTGAAACCCCATCTCTACTAAAAATACAAAAATTAGCTGGGGATGGTGGCATGCACCTGTAGTCCCAGCTACTCGGGAGGCTGAGGCAGGAGAATCACTTGAACCCAGGAGGCGGAGGTTGCAGTGAGCCAAGATCCCGCCACTGCATTCCAGCCTGAGTGACAGAGCAAGACCCCATCTCAAAAAAATAAAAATCTCAGCAAGTTTTAGAGTTTTGAAGGGTTTTTAAATCATGTTTACATCTAATTATCTGAAATAATAGTTTTTTTCCATGTTTGGTTCTAGAACTATAATATTTAGGAAAGGGGCCAGGTGCAATGACTCACACCTATAATACCAGCACTTTGGAAAGTGGAGGTGGGAGAATCACTTGAGCCCAGGAGTTCAAAACCATCATGGACAACAAAGGGAGACCCTGTCTCTACTAAAAATTAAAAATTAGCTGGACATGGTGGTGCATGCTTGTGCTACTCAGGAGGCTGAGGTGGGAGGACAGCTTGAGCCCAGAAGGTCAGGGATACAGTGAGCCATAACCACACCATTGCCCTCCAGCCTGGGCAACAGAGCAAGACCTTGGCTCCAAAAAAAAAAAAAAATAGGAAAGGGAAAATAGTCCCACTCAATCATTTAAAAAGTAATTTTAGTAATTTAAATGGTCCCTCTGGAAGCTCAAATTATCAGTGGAGCTAATCCTGACCTGAAAGAATTTAAAATCAAAAACTATTTTGAATGTTATTAAGAACGTCTCATTTCTTTGTCACATTTGTTTTCTAGCTTGATGAGCAAGGTGTGCTTATGTAAGATATGGCAAATTAACAGGGAATTAACACATTTCCTTTTTTTTTTTTTTGAGGCAGGGTCTCACTTTGTCACGCAGGCTAGAGTGCAGTGGCATGATCTGCACTCACTGTAGCCTTGACCTCCTGGGATCAAGAGATCCTCCTGCCTCAGCCCCCAAATACCTGAGACTGCAGGCGCACGCTACCATGCACAACTTTTCGTATTTTTTTTATAGAGACAGGGTTTCGCCTTGTTGCCCAGGTTGGTCTCGAACTCCTGAGCTCAAGCAATGCCCCCCACCTCAGCCTCCTAAAGTGCTGGGATTACAGGTTTGAGCCACTGCGCCTGGCCAACAAAATAATTTTGTATTGGAAAAGTAGGATATGACCTCAAATCAAATCTTGTAAAGAATCCTGATATTAAGTCATTTTGTAATTTAATGATTATTCCTATTATCTCCTTTGTAAATTCCCAAATGCTTAGAATTTTCTAAGCAATTTAGGGTAGGTAAACTTTTCCTTTTTTGACCTTCCTCTCTTAAAAACTTAGTTTTCCAAATAAAATTTGATGAAGATTCCTGGGAAAAAGAATACAGCAAAACAGATTACCTCTATGATTGAATAAAAACCATTTTAGGAATTAGAAAAATCAACATGAGTCAAGTTTGTAAATCTGTTCAGTGGAATTTATCCATGGTATATTCAGAGCCTGACATATGAGGTACAGCCAGATGTTAATAAAAATTTCAGTCTTTTATTATTTTTTAAAAAACTGTTCCAAATTAAAATTTCATCTCAGTAATACATTTCTAGAAAATAAAGGATAACATGCTGTGAATAGTGATATACTTTTCCCAGCTTTGCTTATGCTTCACATTAATTTAGAAGGATATGTTTATACCTTTTATAATAATTTTATTTTCTCTACAAAATTAGTTTGGCTAGGCATGGTGGCTCACACCTGTAATCCCAGCACTTTGGGAGGCTGATGGCAGGTGGATCACAAGGTCAAGAGATCGAGACCATCCTTGCCAACATGGTGAAACCCCATCTCTACTAAAATACAAAAATTAGCTGGGAGTGGTGGTGCGTGCCTGTAATTCCAGCTACTTGGGAAGCTGAGGCAGGAGAATCGCTTGAACCCAGGAGGTGGAGGCTGCAGTGATCCAAGATCACACCACTGCACTCCAGCCTGGCAACAGAGTGAGACTCCATCTCAAAAAAAAAAAGGCCAGGTGCGGTGGCTCACACCTATAATCCCAGCACTTCGGGAGGCCAAGGCAGGCAGATCACAAGGTCAGGAGATTGAGACCATCCTGGCCAACATGGTGAAACCCCCATCTCTACCAAAAATTAGCTGACAATGGTGGCATGTGCCTGTAGTCCCAGCTACTCAGGAGGACTGAGGCAGGAGAATCACTTGAACCCAGGAGGCAGAGGCTGCAATGAGCCGAGATTGCACCACTGCACTCTAGCCTAGGCAACAGAGCAAGACTCTGTCTCAAAAAAAAAAAAAAAAAAGCTGGGCATGGTGGCATGTGCCTATAGTCCCAGCTACTCAGGAGGCTTAGGTAGAAGGATCACTTGAGCCTGGGAGGCAGAGGTTCCAGCGAGCTGAGATGATGCCACGGCATGCCAGCCTGGGACAGAGTGGGACCCTGTCTCAAAAAAAATTTTATTTTATGTATTCTTAGCAACATTATTTCAATAACAGAGGGTAAAAAAAAAAAAACAATTACTATTTTCTAGTTTGCTAGCTTTGTAGAATTTTGAAAAAATATTTTTATTAAAAATCATCTGTGCAAATTTTTCTTTTTTTTTTTTTTTTTTTGCGATGGAGTCTCACTCTGATGAGATCTTGGCTCACTGCAACCTCTGCTTCCCAGGTTCAAGCAATTCTCCTACCTAGGCCTCCTGAATAGCTGAGATTACATGCGTACACCACCACACCCGACTATTTTGTATTTTTAGTAGAGACAGGGTTTCACTATGTTGGTAAGGCTGGTCTCGAACTCCTGATCTCAAATGATCCACCTGCCTCGGCCTCTCAAAGTGCTGGGATTACAGGTGTGAGCCACCACTGCCCAGCCCCAATCCGTGCACATTTCTTTACTCTTATTATTTGCTCAAAATGATTGTCTTATTTAATTAGTAGTTCCCTGGAGGTTTCTTTGAGTGTTTTGTTTTCCCTTGCAGGATCTGGCTGATACACAGTTGAGAGGAAAATATTTAACATCTGGAATAGACTTATTCAAAAGAAACTTGACATGAGTGTGAGGTTAGAAAAACATTAGTTCCAGTGCCATTAGTTTTTGGAGAAGCTTTTTCCCCCTATATTCTCCAATCAGAACACCAAATTGTAATGTCAATTGTTAAATCATTTAACTCCCAAAGACAATTATTGTATTTACTTGATCTTCAAATTGCAATTATTCAAAAAGTTCTCTTCCCATAGACTTTCCAAGTTTTGAGTTTTAAACAAGTTAGGCATATGAAATATACTCCCCCTACTGATCTAATATATTCAGTGCCTTTTTTTAAGTTTCATTAACCAGAGGATTGAGAAGCATCCTAATTTTCTTTAGTCGTTTTGACAGTTACAGGAGTCATTTTGTATTATTTTAATTTAAATCAATATTTTCTTTTTTTTAAACCCACCAGATTTCATAAATCAATATTTTCTGTATTATGGATTCCTTAAAGCTGTCACTAGTCAGTATTATTATCTGAATATTCTGATTTCCAAAAAGGGAACATTGAGGCCCAGAAAAATTAAGGACTTGTTGAGGTCAGGATTAATCAACCAAGCACTTCCCTTTGTAGCTCAAAACCTTTTCCATTAGATTACAATACTTCCTAACAATGCTGTTTGCAGGCTGGTCTCTAATTTGTCAAAAACAGTATCAACTCTTATATTTGCACTGTTAATGACATGGTAATGTTTGAATATTTAACATTTTCATTGATGCTTATTCTCAGTAATCAACTACCAAATATTTTTAGAATTAACATAGACAAGTAGATAGAAAACCACCCTCCTTTGTTTCCCTTAGCATGGTGTCAGGACACAGTAAGCATTCCTTTATTTATTGAATGAATATTATTGCTCTTGTCTCTGTTCTGCTTCATTGAAGATTTGTTTTCACTTAAGTTAATGGCAGAACAATGTGGCTCCATGTCTTATCAAAAATTAAAATGCTTCCCTCAGGTTGTGACTTTACTAGGCAAAATGGAACATCTTCGGAGCGCTCTTCTTCATGCCAGTATCTCTACTGCTCTTGATAGACACTTGGAGTCTATTCACATTGTACAGTCACACAGAAAGGATGAAATTGTTAATGCTTCCAGTTGGCAAAGGCAAGGAGTTCCTAGGCGTCAAGATGACAGAGGTACAAATATTAATGCATATTCTTTTGATAAGTCAGTATGATAATTTAGGTATTGAAATCAGATTCTGGGTTGAAAGGTTAGATTTCTAAAATTAACACTTATCTATCGAATAAATTGGTAAATAATCTCCACATTATTTACTCCAAAAGTATTTCCATTTTATTGTCTATTTTAACTGTTTTAAGACAGTCCGTGTTCTACTCAAAGTATAGTCACTATCGTACAAGTCAGAAATAAAGTATCAATACCTTTAAATATCTTAATGATAAAGGACAGGACTTTGAGTCAATCAATAACTATCTTTTCTTTTAACAAAAATAATAGTTGATCATTTAGTAGTAAGAGCACTGGATTTTGTAAGATTTAACAGGCATTTAAATGGTATTTAATATGAAATGATCCTGAATGTTTCTTTTACAGATGTTTTTGCCCTTGCTTCAGCAATTAAAGAGATGTGTGTGGCTACTCAGAAAACACGTACTACCCTGTGGTGTGCACTGCAGATGACCTTGCCAAAAACAGCCAGTACAGCTGATATGGTAAAGGCTTTACAAAATACAGCAAACTGTGAAGATAAAGTTCATGAAAGCATAAATAGTAGCAATCCAATGAACCAGAGAGGTGAAACAAACAAACAAACATAAAGGAAATGCCAGCAGAAAGAATAAAAAGCTGATAAATATATCAAGACATGCTAAAAAATTTTTAATGAACTTGTCAAACTTTAGGTATGTTTTCTTTCAGATTTAAAGTTAATACCAATACCTTAATGAAGTCTAACTTCTATTTAAAAATCTTTTATATGAATCAGATATAGTTTTAAGTGAACTCAAAGGTACAGTTGACTACTTAGAGTTCTGAGTAGTCAGGTAACAAGTTTAAGTAAATTAAATATTTCCTAACAGTTAAACTATGCTTAAACCCATTCTGTAGTGCAGGTAAATACAAATGTGAAATTCTTCTAGGAGATAAGTTTCATTTAGGTCTGTCTTAGTAAGTATAATTCCAAATAATGAACCTAAGTAACTGTAACCCAATTATGGTTACACCTAGTAACCAAGACAAGTTTTGATTGTGATATAAAAGTGTTTTCTTACAAAACTGGATAATACCTAGGGAACAAAGGAAAATATGGATAAACCCAATATTCATGTAAAAATTTAGTATTTAAAATACTACCATATTTATAAATTTGAAATATTAACACCTAAGTATATGGAGAGAAATGCATCTGATTCTCCTAAATTAATGATAAAAGTGCCAGTGTAAAAACCATGCAAGTTACTGAATATAAAACCTGTTCATATCATTTGTGTATATTCTTTAAAATTTAATTATATTATCAATTATTAAATGTTTCCCATGTTAAAGTTATTTAAATTGAATCATAAAACATTTCCTTTATCTGGATATTTTAGACTTGATGCAGTAACTAAAATAATGACTACTGTTTTAATACCCTTAGTTTGCTGCTGAGGGTGTCACGAAGTTCTAAGATGTATTTTTTTAAAGGTTAATCTTTAACTAGTTTAGTTTGCAGTTGGTTACTGTCTATTTTGTGTAGTTGTGTTCATTAGTTTGCCTCTGTATTTTTTTTAAACATTATTGAAAGCTTAGCTTTTTCTGTTTCTCATCACTTTGTATCTTTGTATGGAACTCAAGTAATTTATTCATTAATATGAAATGTTGGTATTATGTGACTCAGAAGATCTTGGGTTTTAACATTTCTCGCATGAGTTAAACTATAATGTACTGATGAGATTTAATTGAAATATCCTTGACTGGAAACACTGATGTTTTAAATGTTAGTGTTTTTCTTAGTTTTAGAAATCCTGGTATTAAAAAAAAAGAGTGTAATCATACCACATAAATTTTCTTTAGATGATGTGCAGAAGAAACTGATTGAGAATGCAGGAGTAACTGTAGGGAGAAACATTTTGATCACTGATAAGCCTTAGAACTACCCAAATGAATTACTTTGAGGGTAGTCAAATAGATCACCTCACCACAGACACTGCATAAAAAGTGGTTAAGTTTAACATAAGACAGGTTGGATGTTCTGAAAAAAATACTGTACTGAATTTAGTCTCTCAGGAAAAAAAATAAATTACTTTGTTGAAGACATTTGGTTTCGTTTTTCTAAATTTATATTAGTTCTTAACCTTAAGAGTTACTCATATCAGAAAGTCAAATGAATTTCATTTAAGAACTTTTGCTAAATTTTAGATTTCATTATTAACACACAAGTGATAATGTTGGTTTATAAATCAATGCCATTTAGGTATCCATGGATCTAACCTGATCTTCTTAAAATAATGAAATTTTTGCTCTATCTTTATGCTAATCTAGGTAAACCAGCATAAAAATTTTACAGTCGCTTTTACATGATACTAATCAGAAATGAAATACTAGTCCATTAATAAGAACCAAACACTTAACAAAATTCTTTGAAATATCACCCAATAGATAATTGGTTATCTATCAATTAATCATATCACCCAATAGATAATTTTTTAGTTGGTTGTCCCTTTCAATGGTATATCCTCTAACGGATGGTTCTTATGTACTTGTACTTCTGACTTACAACATATGAAAACATTATAAAATTTTTACAAAACTTGCAGTGAAATGTAAAACTGATGCTCCCACCATTTCTAATCCAAAAGAACTTGGTGTACTCTTTTTAATGGAAAAAGCAAAATTACCTTGAGTTATTATAAGTGTGCTTCTCACTTGAATAATCTGCTACTATAAAGTTTTAGAGGGTTGGGAATTTATGACTGAAATCCAAATCTGGCCTAAAACTCAATCTTACCATAGAAGATATGGTTGTTTAAAATTTGCCCTTTGCAATACTGAACACTTTAGATGTAAAGGATTTATTAGCACCTGAGTCAAGTGGATAACCAAACTCACAGCCTAATGAGCTGATCCTCTTTTTTCTGTTTAAGCATTAGTTTGAGAGTATACTTAACTGTGACGTACATAGTAGAGTCCCAGAAGAAAGAACTAACAAATTGAAACAAGTCCTTCAGGGGTCCGTGGATATAACCTGACTCCTTCAGAGACAAAGATCAAGGTGAGAACAACCCAAAATCCCAAAATAAGGATTACTAAATTAAAATAGGCTCTATCATACCCTATTGCTACCACCACATAAAGGACTAAGACTCTAATAGTACTTCAAAGGACTTCAAAGCCATTTTCCTGATGTTCTTTAAAAAAATGCTAATCTTTCTGATCTAATTCCTACTTCACAGAAAGGAAAACTGAGAAAGTGAATTTATGGATTCCAGGAAGACGTTCTACTAGTGGAATATACGTTATAGGGCTAATCAAAACAAAGCATAAAATAAAAATCAACACATTCCTAAGTAACTACTCACACATTTCCATGGGTAGGTTAGAAGGAATGAAAATAAGTCAGAAGACAGCAATTTAAATAAGGTTTATTTTTTTTAATGGTGGTTATTTTTATTTTTTGCAATGCCATGGTTAAAGGAGTATATAAGAGGTAACACATCTCCTTTCCTTAACCATGCTTTTTTTTTTAACCTTCTGCACAAAGGTAAAATTGTTGTTAATCTCATAGTTAATGGTATAAAACAGAGGTCAGCAAACTTTTCCTCCATTGGGCCAGGCCACGTAGTAAATATTTTAGGTTTTGCAGACCACTTATTTTTTCTTTTATAACTCTTTAAAAATGTAAAAATCATTTTTAGTTTGCACCATACAAAAAACAGACTAGGCCAAATTTGGCCCGTGGGCAGTAGTTTGCCAACCTCTGGTATAATATATCTACTTTATCTTGTCAGAGAAATTGCTGTCCTTAGGCTTCTAGACAGTCTGCTGCCTGAAGTCAAGTAGAGAAGGGACTTATTTACAATTTAATGTGGTTTGTGACAAAAGTAGAAATGGAAAGCTTCTACTCACTTTTGCCTTTCCTAGTTTTTCCATTCACTCATTCATTCAATAAATGTGTTGAGTATCTAATATGTATACTCTTAAATATCCTGGTGTTAGCAGAGATTTCCAGTGTTTCTTCCTTAAAAGGGTGATTTCTCCAGTTTCTCTAAACCAGGAATTACCATTTCTTAATACTCATGTCTTAGGGAAAAATTAGTATTAAAATCCCTACCAGGACTCAAGAGGATACATGATTATAAAAAATGAATCTAGCCAACAATGATATCCTTGTACCCAATGGTGACACATCCTTAAAATATCACAGCCTAGATGAGGAAAAATATGTAACTATCTCTATTTTAAAAGAAATTTCTTTTCCCCCCATAGGCTGAAACTTTAAAAAAAAAAAAAACAGATCTAGAGCATCCCCCAAATAATTTCTTCCCATGTTTCCTAGTTTTGCTACCATGTTAACATAAAATCTGGATCCAGGTAGGGCTCTTCATTAGCTCTCTATTTCAGCCATAAAACAATACTACATTTACAGCTGAATACTGTCTCCAAAGCAATGTGCATGCCCACATTTCATCTAAGGGAGGGATTGATGATGTTTCTGCTCCTGGATGAAAACTGTTAGCTTTCTGAATCCTCCTGCTATTTATCCAAGGTGAGGGAAGACTTTTTAAAGTGGCCAGAAGGAGCACAGGACTTAAGTATTAAAATATAAAGGTGGCCCCTATTCCAGATCTTTGGTACAGTCATCAACTATAATCTGATTTCCCACACCACCAAAACATAGCAAATTTTGTACTTAGAAATGATTGTGATTTTCCTTTTGACCATGTAAACAATCGAGGAAATGCCTTGAGAAACTACTTTGCAATGCACTCTCATTTCTCTTAAATATACAACCAGTTCTCCCTTTGATCAAGTTCATGGGGGGAAAGAACAGAGTAAGCCAAGGTTATCGCTTTCGCTCCCCTCTCTGTGTCCTTTTCTTTTCTTTTTCCTTGCGCTCCTGCTTGGCTAGTTTATCTCTCTCCCTCTGCAGTTTGTCCTGTTCCTTCTTCCTCTGGGACTCATCCCGAAGCGAGTCTCGCTCCAGTTTTCGGGCATTAAGGACATCTTCCACATTGGTGTTTCGGAACAGAACTACAGGAGTTAAGGGATTACAGGTCACACAGATCACAACTACTGCTGTCTTTCCTCATTCTAGCTATCCTCTCTCCACCTGCTGAGTCCTGAATGGTCTCTACCTATTTCTAGTCTAAAAAAAATGCTTATGTTTATCCTTGATCTAACAGAGAAATCCTTAAAGCTATATTAAAAATGTTTTAAAATGTCCTTGGGAATAAAACTCTCATTCAAATTTATCTAAATCTGAATTTTAAAATATTTTATCAAAAAAAATATTTCATTGAAATGAAATTTCACTTAGAATAAGTACTTATTCAATGGCAGAATATTAGATAATCTAGGCTAGTTTTGGTGAAGAGTAGTAATGTAACTGGCCAAATGTTTGTGTACTTGGCACTGTTAAATGCCTGAAAAGTGTTAAATAAGATGTTTAACCTTATTAAACTTTATCAATTTGCTTTTGTTCCTAGACTACCAAAGCTTAAGTGAAAACCATGTTCTAATAACCATAAACACAGAATTTATGAGATAGAAAATGAGAGGCCGGGTGTGGTGTCTGACACCTATAATCCCAGCACTTTGGGAGGCCAAGTCGGGCAGACTGCAAGGTCAGGAGATGGAGACCATCCTGGCCAACATAGTGAAACCCTGTCTCTATTAAAAATATAAAGATTAGCTGAGTGTGGTGGCACGCACCTGTAGTCCCAGCTACTTGGGAAGTTGAGGCAGTAGAATCGCTTGAACCCGGGAGGCGGAGGTTGCAGTGAGCTGAGATCGCGCCACTGCACTCCAGCCTGGGCGACAAGAGCAAGACTCCATCTCAAAAAAATTAATAAATAAAAAATAAATAAATAAAATGAGTTTAACAGCAGTTAGAAAATACCTAACCAGGCCAGGCACGGTGGCTCACACCTGTAATCCTGACACTGTGAGAGGCTGAGGTGGGTTGATTGCCTGAGGCCAGGAGTTCAACACCAGCCTGGCCAACATGGTGAAACCTGTCTCTACTAAAAATACAAAAATTAGCCGGGCGTGGTGGCACACACCTGTAATCCCAGCTACTTGGGAGGCTGAGGCAGGGGAATCGCTTAAATCCAGGAGACAGAAGTTGCAGTGAGCCGAGATCATATCATTGCACTCCAGCCTGTCTAGCCTGGGCTACAGAATGAGACTGTCTCCAAAAAGGAAAAAGAAAAGAAAATACCTAACCAAAAACTTTACCCCTTATTTCTTATGACTTTAGAAACAAAACTTGTTAATACCAGATAAGGTCTTCTCCTATTTATTATTTTTTGAGACAAGGTCTCACTCTCATCGCCCAGGCCAGAGTGTAGTGGCAAGATCTTGACTCACTGCAGGCTGGACTTGCTAGGCTCAGGTGATTCTCCCACCTCTGCCTCCCAAGTATCAGGGACTATGACTATAGGCGCGTGCCACCACACCTGGCTAATGTTTTGTACTTTTTAAGTAGAGACAGGGTTTCACCATGTTGCCCAGGCTGGTCTCAAACTCCACCTGTCTCAGCCTCCCAAAGTGCCAGGACTAAAGGTGTAAGCCACCATGCCTGGCCTCAATATTATTTTAATTTTCTCCATAATGCTGGGCAACTCAGAGATACACACAGGGAGTATAGATTTTTATTTTCCCTTAGAAATCTTTCCTTCAAGCTAATCCCTTTACAGTACTTGTTAACTTGTTTTCTTTGGGGAAAGTTCTTGCTAAATTGACTATATAGGGCTGTCCTAGGAATGGGGTTCCCAATGTTGGCATGACATGAGTTCCTGGAGGTAAAGGGGAGCCACCAGCAATGACAGCAACATAAAAACTGATCTCAAGAAGACTCTATGGAGAAACACATGGGGAGGGACCCAGAAGGATACATTTGTCAGAACCAATGTTCATTGTGGTAGCTCCTGAATTATCCTTCTCATCTGCTTCAGTGAGTGATGTTAAGGAAAGTCAGATGGAAAACAAAACTTGGCACATCCCAACCTACATTAGAAAACATTCAGTAGACTGGTAAGTAGGAAAAGCACACTGAATGGAGGGAGCACATTGTCAGGGATATGATGATAAACCCAGGAGATTCATCTTATATCTTCTGTAAGATCCTTTTCTTGGAGGCTGAAAAGAAATTCAAGTTGGTCTCGGTGGATTGCCACATTACTTGGAAGCCAGATGACCTCTAAATCAGTGGTTCTCAAAGTGTGGTTCACAAAACCCCCAGGAATGTATTAGAAATACACATTCTTGGGACCTATGCCAAACCTACTAAATCAGAAATCCTGTGGGTGAAGCCCAGCAATCTGTGCTTTAACAAGTCCTCACAAGAATCATTGCTTTAAAAGTTTTTTTTTTGCCCAAGATGAGAAATTTTGTCACCAGAACCATAGCTCTGCCAACCCTGGCAAGAAACGTCATAAGAAAAAATTAGAAGAGAAACTGGCTCCAAAAAGTCCAAGAATTCTTTCCTGAACTAGTGATTAGACAGCTGACATTTCTGTTATGATGTCCACTGCATAATATGCCACATACTTCATTCAGGTAGGCTCAGTAAGCAAAGCTTTTCCTAAATAAATATGAAATTCACAGGGAACTAAACCTGCCCCTACTGGCAACACTTTCTTTTTGCACAGTTCCCACTCAAATTCCAGATTTATTCTGGTATTGCTTTGGGGGTTCAGCCTTACTTTTAACTACATGGTCACATAAGAAAGAAAATACTCTAACTGCTTTAAATTGAGAAAATCTTTCACCCCCAAATACCCAGGTTCTAGTTGTGGTTTTGCCACTAATCCTCTGAATGCCTCTGATCACCCATTCATCTGTTGGTGTCTCAGTTTCCTTACTGACTGGGAAAGAACATAAAGATGAGTTATACTTATGATACTACACTGTATAGAAAAGTATGCAAATATAAAGAATTGCAGCTATATTGTATTTTCTGAAAGCATAACATAAATGGACTATTAAGACATTATTTGTTTTATGCCAAAGCTTTCAGGAATATACTGATTATGTGTTGAAAAATATAAGTCCACTAGCAACTAATCCAGTATCACTCCTCATATCCACAAAGGGCCATAGATCACTGCCATTTTAGAGAGGAAAATTAAGCCACAGAGGGGGAATGGCAACTTGCTAAAGGTCACTGTAAACCCACAAATATGTCTGGCTTGAGCTTGAGGGAATGGTGCTGAGACTCCAGAAAGGATATTCCTCTTCATCTGTCACATCAGCATACTGGGCCAGGAGGGCAGCTTTTCTCTGCTTCTCCTCTTCTGACACCATCCTTGGCTTTACCACAATTTGTGCCTGCTTCTCAATTAGGGTGGCGATGGCCTGTACTTCATCTGGGAGGTGGTGGAAGGAAGGAAGAACAAGGTTGTATGAGAGAGAACAAGCTCACTGAACCACTAGTCCACCCAGGCAGCACTTGTACTAAAGACATTGGCATCTGCTGCCTCCTTTGAGCCCTGCAGTTCAAAGGACACGGCTCGAGGGACGTTGAGAAAGGAAAGGAAAGGCCATGCAAATCAAGCTTTGTATCCATCTTCAATCAGAGCAGCGCTGATTTTATTTGCTTTATATACTAAAGTTCTGTTGCCTTAAAAAAAAAAAAGTTGGAAAGCACTGCATTAGAATCACAGAAAACTAAGCCCCCAAACAGGCAACTTTCTCTCCATGGCATCCCAAAAACCTAACCAGGAATCTAAAATCAACTTCAGTTGGTCCCATTCATGTCTCTGATTATACCAGGTGGAATTTTTTTTTTTTTTGAGATGAGTCTCACTCTGTCACCCAGGCTGGGGTGCAGTGGCGCATCTCAGCTCACTGCAACCTCCATCTCCTGGTTCAAGTGATTCTCCTGCCTCAGCCTCCTGAGTAGCTGGGTCTACAGGCACATGCCACCACACCCAGCTAATTTTTTTGTATTTTTAGTAGAGACGGGGTTTCACCATGTTAGCCAGGATGGTCTCAATCTCCTGACCTTGTGATCTGCCCGTCTCAGCCTCCCAAAGTGCTGGGATTATAGGTGTGAGCCACTGCACCCGGCCAGAATTCTTAGATTAAGAGTATTTTGCCTAATTTGAAGAAGGAGATGTTAAGAAAAAAAGAAAAAGAATATTTTGCCATACTATAAAATAAAATCAACTAGTAAGTTCTCCATTCTCAAGAAAAGGAAGCAATAGTGTAAAGTAGTAGTTCTCACACTTGGCTGCACATTAGAATCACCTACAGGAGCTTTTAAAAAATACAAATACCTGGGCCCCAACCCAAGTACATTAAGTGATTCTAATATATAGCCAAAACTGAGAACCAACAGTGTACAGAGTTTAGAATCTTTCCAAATTTGGCTTTTATTATTTGAGTTTTCTGCAGCTAATTTACCATCTTAGTGGTGAATATATTAGCCCATTTCTCTTCCATTTTAAAGGGTAAAGTGTTTAGCTGAATAAAGCCAAATACCAACCATAATTTGTGTTATGAAATGACAACATGAGGTAGGGCAAAGTAGTTGAAGCCTATAATCCCAGCACTTTGGGAGGCTGAGGTGGGCGGATCATATGAGGTTAGGAGTTTGAGACCAGCCTCGTCAACATGGTGAAACCCAACTCTACTAAAAAACACAAAAATTAGCCAGGCATGTGGCATGTGCCCGTAGTCCCACCTACTCAGGAGGCTGAGGCACTAGAATCGCTTGAACCTGGGAGGCAGCAGTTACAGTGAGTGGAGATTTTGCCACTGCACTCCAGCCTGGATGACACAGTGAGACTCAGTCTCCAAAAAAATAAAAATAAAAAAAGACAACATGAAAAAAGTAGGAAGTGGTAAAAATATAGTTGACCCCATGCCTGCAGTGCAAATCTACAAGAAGCGGTGGAAAGAAATGAAAAAAAGTTAAAAACCACTATGAAGATAACTGTGGTCACTTGAAATGGAAAAATGCAAAAAGAGAAAAGGAAGTTAATGTTCAGTAAAGAGTTAACGCAGGCTGCTGGGTGTTTGCCAGGGTGCACTATCTCAGGGAAAATGTGCATCCAAGGGGAAAATGAAAAGACGTCTCCCTAACAGCTATACAGTCAAGGCTGCCAGAAAAGGCTCTGGAGGTTAAACGTAGGAACTCTGACTCTACCTTCTTTTTTCACTTTGGTGACAACATTCTGAGTTTCTGACCAACGTTCCACAATCTCCTTGCAGATATTAAGGAGGGAATCTTCTTCCTAGTTGAAAAAAACAGACCAATTAATTTCCTGAAGGATCCATCAGAAACAATAGCAACCTCAAAGAAGCCTATGCAGAAGGCATAGCTCTCCTTGCTGTGAAATTATGGAAGGTCTGGGAGCCACAATAGAGTATGTTTCTCTTCTGAAGCTCTGGGCACAGAATTAATCCTGTTTATGTGTCCCAGAAGCCACACCTCCTACATCAAGAACAGTCACTCCATCCTGACAAGCTCCAAGGGAAGATTCATACCAACTCAAGGCAGCCTTCCTCATTCTCTCTTAAAATATTTTATTTATTTTATTTTTAATTGACAATAACTATACATGTAATATATATGTAGGGTACCCTGTGATATCTCCATATATGTTCACATTTTTTTGATGATGAAAACATTTAAGGCTGGGTGCAGTGGCTCATGTAATCCCAGCACTTTGGGAGGCTGAGGCAGGCAGATCACCTGAAGTCAGGAGTTCAAGACCAGCCTGGCCAACATGGTGAAACACCTTCTCTACTAAAACCACAAAAATTAGCTGGGTATAGTGGCACACACCTGTAATCACAGCTACTCAGGAGGCTGAGGCACAATAATAGCTTGAACCCTGGAGGCAGAGGTTGCAGTGAGCCTAGACTACGCCACTGCACTCCAGCTTGGGCGACAGAGTGAAACTCTTGTCTCAAAAAAAAAAAAAAAAGAAAGAAAGAAAGAAAAGAAAACATTTAAAATGTACTATTTTAGCAATTTTAAAGTACAAATGCATTATTATTTATTATTATTACTTTTTAGAGACAGGGTCTCACTCTGTTACCCAGGCTGGAGTGTAATAGTACAATCACAGCTCACTGTAACCTCAAACTCCTGGGTTCAAGCAATCCTCCTGCTTCAGCCTCTCAAGTAGCTACAACTGCAAGCATGTGCAACCACACCTGGCTGAGTGTTTGCTTGTTTTTTTTTAAAACAAAGATAGGGTCTCACTATCTTACCCAGGCTGGTCTCCAACTCCTGACCTCAAGCAATCCTCTCATCTTGGCCCCACAAAGGGTTGGGATTACAGGCCTGAGCCACCACACCCAGCTGATTATTTATTACTTAATATAGTCACCATTCTATGCAACAGATCACTAAAGTAATTCCTCCTCTCTAACTGCGATTTTTTACCCTTTGATCAACAATCTTCCCTTTTCCCATCTAACTCCCCCAATTCTTTTGGACCAAAAACCTGTTGCCTAAGTCAAAACTCCTCTGTGAAATGTTCTTTTGCTGATATATGATTCAGAACATTCCCTAAGGTTATCAATTTTCATGCTAGTTCATATCCATTAGCTTGCTGACATGTAATAAATAGGAGATACAGCTGGGATCAGTGGCTCATGCCTGTAATCCCAGCACTTTGGGAGGCTGAGGCAGGTGGATCACGAGGTCAGGAGTTCGAGACCAGCCTGGCCAATATGGTGAAACCCTGTCTCTACTAAAAGTACAAAAATTAGCTGGGCGTGGTGGCGGCTGCCTATAATCCCTGCTACTCGGGAAGCTGAGGTAGAAGAATCGCTTGAACCTAGGAGGCGGAGGTTGCCGTGAGCTGAGGCTGCGCCGCTGCACTCCAGCCTGGGTGACAGAGCAAGACTCTGTCTCATGAAAAATAATAATAACAATAATATATAAATAAATAAAGAGGAGATATATGAATAAATGATCTCTTGTTCAGCCATCCCAATGTCCATTTTACAGAAGCATACATATTCCTCATACCAACCAATCTCCCTCCTCAGCATGGTATAACAAAAACCTTGTCTTTGGTGTTAGATATACTTAAGTTCAAATCCCAGATCTGTGAAGAAGTTTCTTAATTTTCTGATCTTTACATCCTCTCAGGACTTTAGTGAAGATAAATGAAAATGCATATAAGTGCCTACCCTACTTGTCAAAGAACAAGCATTTAGTAAACATGCGCACTTCCCTCCATCTTCATTATGGCTGCACTCCCCACTTTCACATTCTACCCCTCAGGGCAAGCTGTCAGAATTCACATTTATAAAGTGTTTACCATGTGCCAGGCACTGTTCTAAAAGCTTTACATGAGAACTCTCAATTCTTAAAATAATGCCACTAAGTACTATTTTACTCTCAATTTACAGAAGAGGAAACCAAAGCACAGAGGTTAATTACCTTTCCCAAGGTCTTACAAATAATAATGGATTAAACACAATTTGAACACCAGCAGTTTGGCTTACAGCCCATGTTCTTAACCATCATATATACCATCTCCCAAAGAAAAGTGGAGCATCAGAACACAGACTTATTACATATATCCTTATTTTGTACCCAACAAAGGATTACTTCCTCTACCCTGCATCCTTTTAGCACATATGCTAGACACACAGAACTTCCTGTTTCAATAGTTCATGGACCCATGACACCCACAGCAAAAAAAGCCAAGGGAGAGAAAAAGAAAAAAGGATAAGAAAGTGGTATAGCTCTTTTAAAATCCCCCACCAAAAGAAAAAGAATGGCAGAAAAAGGAGCAGAAGAGGCAAAAGAGAAAGGGTTCTCTTAGAGGAGAAAGTGGTTTATTTCCTCAGTCTCCTCATCCAAATCAAAGTAGTTCAATCATCTATTTCTTCATTTATTTATCCAGAAGGAGCCTGCTATGTTCAAGGCACTAAGAGGAAAGCTTATCCTACTTAAAACTGCAACCCTCACTCCACTCTACTCCTGATCCTCTTACAATGCTCCTTTTTCCCTAGCACTAATCACTTTGTAACATACTATATAATTTACTGGTAATGCTTTTCCATGCTAGAATGTAACCTCATGAGGGCAGGAATTTCTATCTGTTTTGTTCCTTGAAGTGCCCCAAGTACTTAGGGCAGTGCCTGGCATACAGTAATCTGTCAATAAAAATATGATAAATAGGCTGGGTGCAGTGGCTCAAGCCTGTAATCCCAGCAATTTGGGAGGCCGAAATGGGCAGATCACGAGGTCAGGAGATCGAGACCATCCTGGCTAACATGATGAAACCCCATCTCTACTAAAAATACAAAAAATTAGCCGGGCGTAGTGGTGGGTGCCTGTAGTCACTTGAACCAGGGAAGCAGAGGCTGCAGTGGACCAAGATCACGCCACTGCACTCCAGCCTGGGCGACAGAGCAAGACTCTGTCTTAAAAAAAAAAAAACTGATAAATCAATCAATCAGCCAATGCAAGTACTATTGAAAGAAACAGAAGGATGACAGAAAGCTTTTGTTTACTGTTATTTGCTCCTACTATACGCCACTGTTCTTGAATTTTACCTCAGATTATTGCTAACAAACTTCTTAATTCCTCATATTAAATCCTAGCCAAAGCCAGGCACAGAGGCTCACATCTGTAATCCCAACACTTTGGGAGGCCAAGCGGAAGGATCTCTTGAGCCCATCAGTATAAGACCAGCCTGGGCAACATGGCAAAACCTTGTCTCTACAAAAAAATTTTTTTAGCCAGGCATGGCTGGGCATGGTGGCTCACACCTATAGTCTCAGCACTTTGGGAGCCTGAGGTGGGTGGATCACTTGAGATCAGGAGTTTGAGACCAGCCTGGCCAACACGGCGAAACGCTGTTTCTACTAAAAATACAAAAATTAGCCAGGCATGGTGGTCCATGCCTGTAATCCCAGCTACTGGGAAGGCTGAGAGACAAGAATCACTTGAACCTGGGAGGCAGAGGTTACAGTGAGCAGAGATCTTGACACTGCACTCCAGCCTGGGTGACAAACTGGGACTCTGTCTCAAAAAATAAAACATGAAAACTAAAAAAAAGTCAGGCATGATATGTGATGACGGGTGCCTGTAGTCCTAGCTACTTGGGAGTCTAAGGTGGGGAAGATTGCTTGAGTCCATTTGTTCAAGGCTACAGTGAGCTGTGATCACATTGCAATAACATAGTAAGACTCTATCTCTTTAAAAAAAAAAAGGCAAACTCAAGTCTGCCTTTATCAACAGAAACATAGCTCCAAATAATGATGGACTGATCAAGAAGCTGGTACCAAGAAGTATCAAAGTTATTTTAACAGCTTCATGTAGTGTTTAGAAACTTGCCAGCCAGAAATAAAAACTAAGTTAAATTGCTGCCTCCTATTCTTTCCCCCGATAATATGTAATGCTGTGGTCCAAAAAAGAATTGATTCCACTGTCTTGTATTTCCAGTGAACTTCTGAGCTGCCTCACAAGCTGTGTTAAAGTTTTCCCATTTATAAGCCAATCTTGCCAGAACAGGCTCTCGAACTCAAATGGGTTACTGCCAGAAAGATGTGGGACAGCTGCACTAGTGTTATATTTCAACCATGTGAACTGCTTCCACCAAATGTAAGTGATCTTTTCCTAGCACTTGTTTCCACCTTCACAACATACTTTTGGATTTGAAATGTTTTCTGCTTTCTACCCTTTAAAAAAAAATGAGATATGTATAGGCATATTTATAACTATATACATTTATAGTACTTTTTTTTTCTTTGAGACAGGGTCTCACTCTATCACCCAAGCTGGACTGCAGTGGCACATTTACAGCTTACTGCAGCCTCAACCTCCTGGGCTCAAGTGATCCTCCTACTTTAGACTCCTGAGTAGTTGGGATTATAGATATGCACCACCACACCCAGCTTTTTTTTTTTTTGTAGAGACAGGGTCTTGCTATGTTGACCAGTCTGGTCTGGAACTCTTGGCCTCATGCAATCCTCCTGCCTCAGCCTCCCAATGTGGTGAGATTACCACCTCATTGAGATTACCACTATGTGCCCCACCTGATAGTACATTTTGATCCTCTTTATTACTAGCCTCCCAAGATTGATTTTAAGAATAACAAAGAACCCATTTTCCTAACCTGTTCATTGTAACAAATGACAGAGGATAAAGTCTTTGACAGACAGGTGGCTCTCACAGTAGAAGTCAGGTATCCAGGATCTCCTCTAAACCATGAATGCTGAGACAACTCTAGCTTCTACAGTATTTAGTGATGATTCAGGTAAATTTTATTTTGGAACTTGTATTTAAAAGGAAACAATTCATTAGACAGCCACAGGCAGCACCTGTAACCAATTTAATCTGTAATAACCAGTCCACTAAGTATGTATGTTAGAGGTGTGGGAAGTGAAGATGAAGGCAAGCATCTGGGTAACTTACTAGGTAAACATAGCTTAAAGTACACATTTCTGAATTATTTAACTTGCTTCTAATAGGCTTTAACCTCCCACCACCAATGATTACTTAAATACTGTAATGGATCAAGCACGAAGTTTGCTTCAGTTCTGTCTGGACATGAAAAGACCTCTACCACGAGCTTACCTTTTATAGACTCCTACATCCAAAATAAGAATCAAAAGGGCACTTCCTGTAGGCTTTTGTCATGGTGTTGCAGAATATTTAGGAGACCGGAGAGACCAGTGGGGGAAACAGGAGGATTTTATTACAGTGGCCACAGCCTGCTTTCTTTAAGGGTTATAGGTTTTGCAGTTAGGCTCTGTGCACGCAGTTAGGACTTTCCTAATGTGGGTGTTATAGCAATGGGACAGCCCTTGAACTCCCTTATAATAGGCACAGACCTCCCGAGAGCATTTTAATACCCCCAGTGAACACTGTAAACGGATGTAAATGAAATTGGTCGTTAGATATTTATGACAACACTCCCATTCTGACATTTCAGCGCCTTTGGAAGAACGCTCCTCAGCTCACCCACAAGCATCAGAGAGGGCGTTGTCCCCAAGAATACGAGAAAGCCATTTCGCTCCAAGTACCTGCAACCTTCAGGCTTCCCACCTGGTTGGGGAGCAACCTTCTTCCCCCGCCGCCCAGGTATCAGAGGAGTATAACTCTCCGAGGTGATACCACTGAGCCTCCGGGATACCAGGTAAGGGACAGAGAGTGCAAAGTATTGACAGATCCTCAGATATTGACCAGAGGGTGAAGGAATGTGTCCAGGCTACTTACCAGGAAAGCAGAGAGAATCCCCTGCAGAGCGTCCAGCTTCTCTTCTTCTTCCTCCTCTTGCAGGATACCCAAGATGTAAGCTCCGTAAACGGCTCGGTCCACTCCCAGTTCCTCCAACCGTCTGTCGAGCCAGGAGCCAAAACCGCCGCCACCACCATCGCCTTCGCCAGGGACTACCGTAGCCACATCGCTGGGCGCCGCCATCTTGGGGTCAGGGTCCTGCCAGCCCCTGGGGCGCCTACTGCAGTGCCTGACGGGCCGCGCCGCAGGCCCACTGCGCATGCCTGAAGAGGGAGCCGGGGCTGTAAGTGCGGAGCTCTGAACCCGAGCTGCAGGTACCCGGCGGCTTGACAGTTTTGTGCTTTCTAGATGAAGCGCACCCTCGCCTACGCGCGGTCACGGGATCTCACAAGATCCATGGCATGTGAGGTTTTTCTTTCTTTTCCAAAGAACAACGGTATTTAATTGTAAAATCTCAATTTATTTTCGTGAGTTGTTGGATGTAGGTTGAAGAGAGGGGCTCTTTTTTTTTTTTTTTTTTTTTTTTTAGAAAAAGAGAGAAAAGGAGAAAGAAAGAAACAGCAAAAGAAAGAAAAAAAAGAATGAAAGAGAAAGAAAGAGGAAGAGAAAGAGGGAGAGAGAATGGGATTCTTGTTTTATTGCCTGGGCTAGAATGCAGTTTAAAAATGGGTATTAAAAACCTCTTTTATGCCAATAATTGTGCTTAACAATGGAGACAGGAAGGAATAGGGGATGAAAATAACAAATAAGCAGCCAACCAATATTTTATTTAAACCTGTGAAATGTTATGCAATTGCTGGGGAGTGATTTACTTCCAATTATGTGGTCACTTTTAAAATAGGTGTAATGTGATACTGAGAAAAATGTATGTTTTGTGGATTTGGGGAGGAGAGTTCTGTAAATATTTGTTAAGTTTACTTGTTCCAGGTCTGAGTTGAAGTCCTGGATATCCTTGTTAATTTTCTATCTCATTGATCTGTCTAATATTGACAGTGTAATGTTAAAGTCTCCCACTATTCTTGTGTGGGAGTCTAAGTCTCTTTGTAAGTCATTAAGAACTTGCCCTATGTATCTGGGTGCTCCTGTAATGGGTGCGTATATATTTAGGATCGTTAACTCTTCTTGTTGCATTGATCCTTTCACCACCATGTAATGTCCCTCTTTGTTTCTTATGGTCTTTGTTGTTTTAAAGTCTGTTTATCAGAGACGAAAATTGCAGCTTCTGATAATGCTAGCTGGCTGTTTTGCCCATTAGTTGATGTAGATTCTTCATTATGGTGATGCTCTTTACCTTTTGGTATGTTTTTGGAATGGCTGATACTGGTTGTTCCCGTCTATGTGTAGTGCTTCTTTCAGAAGCTCTTGTAAAGCAGGCCTGGTGGTGATGAAATCTCTGAGTACTTGTTTGTTCACAGAAAATTTTATTTTTCCTTCACTTATGAAGCTTAGTTTGGCTGGATATGAAATTCTAGGCTGAAAGTTCTTTTCTTTAAGGATGTTGAATGTTGGCCCCCACTCTCTTCTGGCCTGCAAGGTCTCCGCTGAGAGATCTGCTGTGAGTCTGATGGTCTTCCCTTTGTGGGTAACCCAACCCTTCTCTCTGGCTGCCCTTAGCATTTTCTCCTTTATTTCAACCCTGGTGAATCTCATGATTATGTGCCTTGGGGTTGCTCTTCTTGAGGAATATCTTTGTGGTGTTCTCTGTATTTCCTGGACTTGAATATTGGCCTGCCTTGCTAGGTTGGGGAAGTTTTCCTGGATAATATCCTGAAGAGTATTTTCTAGCTTGGATTCATTCTCTTCTTCACATTCAGTTACACCTATCAAACGTAGATTAAGTCTTTTCACATAATCCCATATTTCTTGAAGACTTTCCTTTGTTCATTCCTTTTAACCCTTTTTTCTGTCATCTTGCCTTCTCGTTTTATTTCATTGAGTTGATCTTCGACCTCTGTTATCCTTTCTTCTGCTTGATCAATTCGGCTGTTGAAACTTGTGCATGCTTCGCGAAGTTCTCGTGTTGTGTTTTTCAGCTCCATCAATTCACTTATATTCCTCTCTAAGTTGTCCATTCTCGTTAGCATTTCCTTAAATCTTCTTTCAGTGTTCTTAGTTTCTTTGCATTGGGTTAGAACATGTTCTTTTAATTCACAGAAGTTTCTTATTATCCACCTTCTGAAGCCTGATTCTGACAGATCATCACACTCATTCTCGGTCAGGCCTTGTTCTCTTGCTGATGGGGAGCTGCGATCCCCTGTAGGAGGAGAGGCATTCTGATTTCGGGTGTTCTCAGCCTTTTTGCACTGGTTTCTTCCCATTTTTGTGGATTTATCCACCTGTCACCTTTGTAATTGCCGACTTTCAGATTGAGTGGACGTCTGGCTTGTTGGTGATGAAGTTTTTTCTGTTTCTTAGTTTTCCTTCAGTGGACGCCCCTTCCCCACAGAGCTAGGTCTTCCTGGGTTCGGCTGTGCTTGCTGTGAAATTCTCAGTCCTCAGCGCTTTCAATTGCTGTTCTCCTTGTTGGAATGGGACCAACCGAGCCTGACCAAAAGGGCACCCAGTCTCGTACACCCGGCACTGAGAAGCGCCACGCCTGGGTGCCAGCAAAACAGCCACGCCGGCCAAAATAGTCGCGGTGGTGATCTGTGCGGCTCCTCCACACAGATCTGTTGTTAATCGGCCGTCTTGGATCTCTCTCCAAAAGCAGTTTAATGAATGGTAACAACATTGATTCCCATCTTCTTCGTGCACGGATAACATCACTTTCCTCATTGATGTCTAGCTGCTCACTCCCAAAGCCTGACAAGTTGATGCCGTTGGTGTCTGAGGGTGTCTCCAGCTCGATAGTCAGCTCAGTGCTCATGTGCTTCTTCCGGGCTTGTAACACCTTCATGAGCCCTCCTTTGGGATTCCGTATAGATATTCTTCAAACAATGTGTGCTGTTTGTCATACATGCACTGTTGTACTGCAGATTGACTGTCTTGCAGACAACCTCAATGCTATTTTGAAATAGCACTGTAGAGTGCCAGGCCTGAAATGTTCCAAAGCTCAGTTCTGGGAGTAAATTGCAACCAAAATTTATAAACTGTAAAAATGGTAGTGGTTCATATGGACGTCTTTCAATAGACTGTATTTGATTGCATGAAAATCTAAATACTGGAGGCATAGCTGGCCTTCAAATGAATCTTTATATAATTCAGTCAATTTTCATTGAGAATTAGTTTCTCAGTCCAACTGTATGCTGTAAGATTTATTGTCGAATTTAAAGTGAGGAAACTGAGGCCAGTATAAGAAAAATTAAATTCCAGTTCATTCAGCTCCTGGGCGAGTTTCTATGGTCCGGGGAAAGGGGGCCACAGAATTCGTGCTTGACTTCCTGGGGCGGGGGGTTTATAGCTTTAGGGAATGAGGAGCGGCTGGGTGCTCTAATTGGTTGCGGGGGAGCGGGATGGAGACAGGGTGGGCTGCTATTGGTGGATAGATTGTTGGGCGGGTTTTTCCTAAGGGAAGATCCCGCTAGGGTTACGTCCGCCAGATCCTTCCAGGGGAACATGTGCTCAGAGGTATGTGCCATGTGCAGGGCCAGGTGCATGCAGAGGTGGTGTGACTGGAGTGCAGTGGCACAATGTGAGACTTTGTCTCAAAATAATAATAAAAATAAATAAATAAAAAACATGTATATATATGTATACCAATGTTGATACATGTAGCTCTTATCCATCTATTTAAACCACTGTGTAGTATTCCATTGCTTTAATATACTCTAGCTGATGATTGATCATTCCTCTGTTGATGGACATTTAGGTGAGTTCCTAGTTTTCCAGTTGGTGCATCAGTTCACATTCTTAGGTAGTCCCCTTGCCCACCCATGGGAAAGTTCCTCTAGACCAGTGAGCATCAAACAGTTTTGCCACATACACTTAGCAGTAAAAATATTTTCAGCATGTACCCCTAATGCACTAATATGTAGCTATTTATGAATTATTCATATGAATTGCTATATCAAATTAGTATGTCCATCATAAAACATACAAAAAGAGAACTACAAAAAGGAGAGAACTGTTAAAAAATGAAGTAGGCTGGGCACAGTGTCTCACACCTGTAATCCCAGCACTTGGGAGGCCAAGGTGGGTAGATCACCAAAGTCTGAGGTTCAAAACCAGCCTGGCCAACATGGTGAAATCCAGTCTCTACTAAAAATACAAAAATTAGCCAAGCATGGTGGTGGGCATCTGTAATCTCAGCTACTCAGGAGGCTGAAGGAGAATTGCTTAAACCTGAGAGGCAGAGGTTGCAGTGAGATTGCATCAGAATCATTTGGAGGGCCATTAAGATAAAGATTGCTGGGACCTATCCCCAGAGTTTGTGGTTTGGGCAGGGTGCAAGAACTTCCATTTCTAATAAGCCTTGTTTTATTGTACTTTGCCTCATTGCAGTTCCCAGAGATTGTGTGTTTTTTTGCAAATTGAAGGTTTGTGGCAACCCTAAGTCAAGCAGCCTATTGGTGCCACTTTTCCAACAGGATGTGCTCACTTTGTGTGTCTGTGTCATGTTTTGGCAATTCTCACAGTACTTCAAGCATTTTCATTATTATTGTATATGTTATGGTGATCCATGATCTTTGATGTTACTATTTGAATTGTTTTGGGGTGCCAGAAACCACACCCAGATAAGATGACGAATTTAATAAATTTTTTAAATGTTTTGACTGTTCCACTGACTGAATGTTCTCCTGTCTCTCTCCCTCTCCTTGGTGTTTTGTTTTGTTTTGAGCTGGGATCTCACTCTGTAGTTTCTTAGGCAGAATCTTCTCCCGGTAGAGATGCTGTGAACATTATTGAAATAACAACAAAAGATTTAGGATACCACATAAACTTAGTTGAGAAAGCAGTGCCAGTGTTTGAGAGAACTGACTCCAAATTTGAAAGAAGTTCTACTGTTAGTAAAATGCCATCAAACAGTATCCTATGCTACAGACAGAAGAAGAGTGAAAGAAACAGCCAATCAGCCGGGCGCG
The DNA here is from genome assembly GCA_004027715.1 of Plecturocebus donacophilus. Taxonomy (NCBI): domain Eukaryota; kingdom Metazoa; phylum Chordata; class Mammalia; order Primates; family Pitheciidae; genus Plecturocebus; species Plecturocebus donacophilus. Next base: position 38,735 of record PVKP010009056.1, read on the forward strand.
GTGCCTCACACCTGTAACCCCAGCACTTTGGGAGGCTAAGGCAGGTGGATCGCCTGAGGTCAGGAGTTCAAGACCAGCCTGGCTAACACAGTGAAACCCTGTCTCTACTAAAAATACAAAAATTAGCTGGGCGTGGTGGTGATGCGCCTGTAATCCCAGCTACTTGTGAGGCCAAGGCAGGTGAATCGCTTGAACCCAGGAGGCAGAGGTTGCAGTGAGCCAAGATTGTGCCATTGCACTCTAGACTGGGCGACAAGAACAAAACTATGTCTCAAAAAAAAAAATCACTACAGCCACCCCAACCTTCAGCACTCACCACCCTAATCAGTCAACAGCCATCAACACTGAGGCAAGACCCTCCACCAGCAAAAAGATTGTGACTCACTGAAGGCTCACATGATCATGAGCAGTTTTTAACAATAAAGCATTTTTAAAGTTTATTTCTTTTCACAGCCCTCTTGCAGGATCAATACAATTTTGTGGGTGTTTTGTTTTTATTTTTGTTTTGAGAGACAGAATCTTGCTCTGTTGCCCAGGCTGGATGAAGTGCAGTGGCACATTCATGACACTTAATTAAAAATAAAATATTGGCCGGGTCTGGTGGCTCACGCTTGTAATCCCAGCACTTTGGGAGACTGAGGTGGGGAGATCACGAGGTCAGGAGTTCAAGGCCAGCCTGGCCAACACAGTGAAACCCCATCTCTACTAAAAATACAAAAATTAGCTGGGTGGCAGGTGCCTGTAATTCCAGCTACTTGGGAGGCTGGGACAGGAGAATCGCTTGAACCCAGGAGGCAGAGGTTGCAGTGAGCCAGGATTGTGCCACTGCACTCAATCCTGGGTGACAGGGCAAGACTCCATCTCAAAAAAAAATAAAGTATTTTAAGTTAAGATGTATGCATTGGCTTTTTAGACATAATGCTACTGCCTACTTATTAGACTAAAATACAGTGTAAACATAATTTACATAGACTAGGAAACCAAAAAGAATTATGTGACTCATAAACTTTTGTGACTCATTTTATTGTGATGGTCTCAGTATCTCTGAGGTATGCCTGTAATTCATTTTTTTTTTTTTTTTTTTTGAGATGGAGTTTCGCTCTGTTGCCCAGGCTGGAGTGCAGTGGCACAATCTTGGCCCACCTCAGCCTCTGCCTCCCAGGTTCAAACGATTCTCCTACCTCAACCTCCTGAGTAGCTGGGATTATAGGCATCTGCCACCATGCCCAGCTAATTTTGTATTTTTAGTAGAGATGGGGTTTCACCATATTGGTCAGGTTAGTCTCAAACTCATGACCTCAGATGATCCACCTGCCTTGGCGTCCCAAAGTGCTGGGATTACAGGCATGAGCCTTTTTTTTTTTTTTTTTTGAGACAGAGTCTTGCTCTGTTGCCTAGGCTGGAGTGCAGTGCTGAGATCTCAGCTCACTGCAGCCTTCACCTCCCAGGTTCAGGCAACTCTCCTGTCTCAGCCTCCAGAGTAGCTGGGATTACAGACATGCACCACCACACCTGGCTAATATTTGTATTTTAGTAGAGATGAGGTTTCTCCATATTAGCCAGGCTGATCTCAAACTCTTGACCTCAGGTGAGCCACCTGCCTCGGCCTCCCAAAATGCTGAGATTACAGCCGTGAGTCACCACCACACCCAGCCTCTTTATCTTTTAAAGTCTTGTGTGCCAGATGCAGTGGCTCACGCCTGTAATCCCAGCACTTTTGGGAGGCTGAGGTGGGTGGCTCACCTGAGGTCAGGAGTTCCAGACCAGCCTGACCAACATGGTGAAAACCCATCTCTACTAAAAATACAAAAATTAGCTGGGTGTGGTGGTGCCCCCATGCAGTCCCAGCTACTTGGGAGACTGAGGCAGGAAAATCGCTTGAACCCGGGAGGTGGAACTTGCAGTGAGCTGAGATCATGCCATTCATTGCACTCCAGCCTGGCAACAGAGCAAGACTGTCTCAAAATAATAATAATAATAATAATAATAATAATAAAGTCTGTTGTGTCAGATTTTAATATTACTATATTAGTTTTCTTTCTTCATTTTGCCAGCTAAATTAAGAAGCAGTAGACAGCAATGTTAAAAACATGGAATCTGAAGTCAGGCTGCTTGGGTTCAAATCCCAGTCTAACACTTTCTGGTTGTGTGATCTCAGGCAAGTTATAATCTCAGTTTTCTCTTCTATAAAATGGGGATAGTTACTGCCTACTTCATAGGTTGTTATAAAGATTAAACTATTTTTAAAGTGCACTGAACATCTAATAAGCACTCCATGTGTATTTGTGAAATAATTATATCTGCATTCCTTTTTGGTCAACTTTTCTGTGTCATTATTTTATAGATATTTCTTAGGTAAACATATAGCTGGACTTCTTTTTTATTCAATTTGAGGCTCTCAGTCTAACACGGAAGTTAAATGCGATGTTTTTAATTTAAATTTTATTATTATTTTTAGGCAACTCTGTCACCCAGGCTGGAGTAGCTGGGATTACAAGCACACATCACCACACCTGGTTAGTTTTTGCATTTGTATAGAGAAGGGGTTTCACCACCTTGCCTGGGTTGGTCTCGAACTCCTGGGCTCAAGCAGTCTGCCTGCCTCAGCCTCCCAAATTGCTGAGATTACAGGCATGAGCTACCACACCTGGCCTAAATTTAAATTTTAGATTTGGGAGTACATGTGCAAGTTTGTTACAAGGGTACATTTTTGGTGTGATGTTGCAGTTTGGGGTGTGTGTGTGTGTGTGTGTGTGTGTCAGAGTCTCCCTCTGTGGCACAGGCTGGACTGCAGTGAGGCAATCACAGCTCACTGCAGCCTCGACCTCCTGGGTTCAAGCAACCCTCTCACCTCAGCTTTTCCAATAGCTGGGACCACAGGTGCACACCTAATGCTCAGCTAATTTTTTATTTTATTTCTTGTAGAGAAGGGTTCTCCGTACATTGCCCAGGCTGGTCTCAAACGCCTGGGCTCAAGTGATCCTCTTGCCTTGGTCTCCCAAGTGCTGGGATTACAGGCATCAGCCACCACACCTGGCCTGGGCTTCCAGTGACCCCATCACCCACACAGTGAACATAATACCCACTTTCCGCTCTCCGGCCTTCCCTCATTTTGGAGTCTGTGTCTATTGTTCTCATCTTTATGTCCATGTGTATCCAGGGTTTAGCTCCCACTTAAAAGTGAGAGCACGCAATATTTGGTTTTCTGTTTCTGTGCTAATTTGCTTAGGAGAATGGCCTCTGGCTGCACTCAAATTGCTGCAAAAGACATGACTTCATTATTTTTTATGGCTGCATAGTATCCCATGGTGTATATGTACCACATTTACTTGATCCAGTCCACCATTCATGGGCACCTAGGTTGTTTCCACGTCTTCGCTACTGTGAATAGTGCTGTAACAAACATAGCACAGGTGTCTTTCTGGTAGAATGGTTTATTTTCCTCTGAATATATACCAAGTAATGGGATTGCTGGATCACATGATAGTTCTATTTTTAGTTCTTTGAGAAATCTCCACACTGCTTTCCACAGGGGCTGAACTAATTTACATTCTCACCAACAGTATCTAAGCATTACCTTTTCTCCACAACCTGGCCAACATCTATAATCTTTTGGCTTTTTAAGTAGCCATTCTGACTGGTATGAGATGGTATCTCACTGTGGTTTTCATTTACATTTCTCTGATGATCAATGCTGTTAGGCAGTTTTCCATGTCTGCTGGCCACTTGTATGTCTTCTTTTAAGAAATGTCTGTTCATTTTCTTTGCCTACATTTTTCTTTTTCTTTTTTTTCTTTCTTTTCTTTTCTTTTTTTTGAGACAAGGTCTTCTTGCTCTGTCGCTCAGGCTGGAGTCCAGTGGCATGATCTTGGTTCACTGCAGACTCAACCTTCCGGCCCAAGTGATCCTCCTACCTCAGCCTCCCAAGTAGCCAGGGCCACAGGCATATGCCACCATGCCTAGCTAATTTTTTAAAATTTTTGTATAGTTGGGGCCTCCCTATTTTGCCCAGGCTGATCTTGAACTCCTGAGCTCAAGTAAGCCTCCCACCTTGGCCTCCCAAAGTGCTAGGATTACAGGCATGAGCTATTGCAGCCGGCCTTTGCCCACTTTTTGATTGTTTTGTTGTTGTTGTTGTTGTCATTGATTTAAGTTCCTTATGGATTCTGGATATTAGTCCTTTGTCAGATGCATAGTTTGCAAATATTTTCTCCCATTCTGTAGGTTGTTTACTCCACTGATAGTTTCTTTTGCTGTGCAGAAGCTCTTTATTTTAATTAGGTCCCAGTCGTCAATTTGTTTTTTTTGTAATTGCTTTTGAGGACTTAAGCTGATATCCAGAGAGTATTTCTTAGGTTTTATTCCAGAATTTTTTCTTTGATGTCTTACATTTAAGTCTTTAATCCATCTTGAGTTAATTTTGTATCTTGTGAGAGGTAGGGGTCCAGTTTCATTCTTCTGTATATGGTTAACCAGTTTTCCCAGTACCATTTATTGAACAGGGAGTCCTTTCCCCATTGCTTATAGGTGTACAGCTTTATTTTGGGGTTCTGTATTCTGTTCCATTGGTCTATGTGTCTATTTCTGTGCCACTACCATGTTGTTTTGGTTACTGTAGCCTTGTTTAGTTTGAAGTCAGGGTAATGCGATGCTTCTGGCTTTGTTCTTTTTGCTTAGGATTGCTTTGGCTATTCAAACTCTCTCTCTTTTTTTTTGTTCTGTATGAATTTTAGTATAATTTTTTTCTAATTGTGTGTAAAATGACATTGGTAATTGGATAGGAATAGCACTGAATCTGTAGATTGCTTTGGACAGTATGGACATTTTAATGATATTGATTCCTCCAATTCATGATCATGGAATGTTTTTCTATTCGTTTGTGTTTTTTTTTATTATTTCTTTCAGCAGCAGTGTTTTATAGTTCCTGTAGATATCTTTCACCCCCTTCATTAGATGATGTATTCCTGGGTATTGTTTTGTGTGTGTGGCTTTTTTTTTTTGTTTTTTGAGACAGAGTGTAACTTTGTCGCCCAGGCTGGAATGCAGTGGTGTGATCTCGACTCACTGCAACCTTCGCCTCCTGGGTTCAAGTGATCCTTGTGCCTCAGCCACCTGAGTAGCTGGGATTACAGGAATGCACCACCATGCCAGGCTAATTTTTGTATGTCTAGTGGAGACGGGGTTTCACCATGTTGTGCAGGCTGGTCTCAAACTCCTGGCCTCAAGTGATCCACCCACCTTGGCCTCCCAAAGTGCTGGGATTACAGGCGTGAGCCACCGCCTAGCCTTGTGTGTGTGGCTGTTGTACATGGGACCACATTCTTGATTTGGCTCTCAGCTTGATCATTATTGGTGCATAGAAATGCTACTGATTTTTGTGTGTTGATTTTTTTTTAATCCTAAAATTTTATTAAAGTCATTTATTGGTCTAGGAGCCTTTTGGTGGAGTCTTCAGGGTTTTCTAGGTATAGAATCGTATCATCAGTAAAGAGATATTAAACTTTCTCTTTTCTTGCTGATTGCTCTAACTAGGACTCCCTAAACACATTTATATTTTACAATATTTTCATTTTTTAGGGTTGCATAGTGTGACTACACCATAATTTATTTAATCTACTGCCTGTTATTAATATTTTGGTTGTTTTTGATCTTTTGGTATTATAAACAGTGCTGTGGCAGATACCTTTATTATACAAATTCTGTCACATATGTGAGTATGTCTGTAGAATAACTCCTAGAAGTGGGACTGCCACGTGGAAAGATGTGTACATTTGTAATTTTGCTCGCTAGTGCCAAATCGCCACAGATAGGAATCTGGTACAACCGCCATGTAAGGCAATTTGGCACTATCTAGTAAAATTGATCTTCGTCCATCTGTTAAGTGGAAAATGGTTGGTTGGTTTGTTTGTTTTTGAAATAGAGTCTTGTTCAGTCACCCAGGTGTCACCCAGGCAGGAATGCAATGGCACAATCCCGTTTCACTGCAATCTTCACCTCCCAGCTTTGAGTGATTCTCCTGCCTTAGCCTCCCAAGTAGCTGGGATTACAAGCAAGTGCCACCCAACCCAGCTAATTTTTTTTTTTTTTTGTATTTTTAGTAGAGATGGGGTTTCACCATGTTGGCCAGGCTGGTCTTGAACTTCTGACCTCAAGTGATCCTCCTGCTTCAGCCTCCCAAAGTGCTGGGATCACAGGCGTGAGCCACCATGCCTGGCCCAAAATTTAGTGACTTTAAACAACACTAATCATTTATTCTATTGAGAATAATGGTTCTGGAACTGGGGAGCAGTTTGTCTAGGCTTTTCCAGCATGGATTCTCTTGTGAGTTGCAGTCATCTGAAGGCTTGACTAGGGTTGAAAGATCGGCTTGCAGGATGCCACAATCCCTTGAGTGCAAATTGGTGCAGGCTGCTAGTCAGAAAGTTCAATTCCTCTTCATGTGAGCCTCTCCACAAGCATATTTGAGTGCCCTCACGTAATGACTGCTGGCTTCCCCCAGAGCAGGTGATCCAAAAAACAGCCTCAAAAGTCACACATTATCATTTCCTCAATATTCTATTGGTTACATGGCCCTATTTAATGTGAGTGTGACTACCAAGAGGCAAGGATCATTACAGGCCATCTTGGAGATTGGCTATTACAATGTGGGTATTTTCACACCTCTCTCTCTCTCTCTCTCTCTCTCTCTCTGTGTGTGTGTGTGTGTGTGTGTGTGTATTTTATTTTAGATATGGGGTTTTGCTATTTGTCACAGGCTGGCCTCAAACTCCTGGGCTCAAGTAATCCTCCCACCTCACTCCCTCAAGCAGCTGACTACAAATATGTGCTTCTACACCCAGACTAAATTTACATTTATAGGGATGGGCACAGTGGCTCATGCCTGTAATCCCAGCATTTCAGGAGGCCAAGTTGAGAAGATCACTTGAGCCCAGGAGTTCAAGACAGCCTGGGCTACATAGTGAGACCCCCATCTCTACACAGTTTTTTTACAAAATTAGCTGGAAGTGGTGGCACACACACGTAGTACTAGTTACTCCTCCCAGGCTGGGAGGACAGAAGATCTCTTGAGCCCCAGGTCAAAGCTGCAGTGAACTGTGATTGTATCACTGCACTACAGCCTGGGCCACAGACAGAGTGAGACTCTGTCTCAAAAATAAAACACCAGGCTGGGTGCAGTGGTTCACGCCTGTAATCCCAGCACTTTGGGAGGCTGAGACAGGCAGATCACCTGAGATCAGCACTTCAAGACCAGCCTGACCAACATGGTGAAACCCCATCTCTACTAAAAATACAAAAATTAGCCAGGCATGGTGACACTCACCTGTAATCCCAGCTACTCAGGAGGCTAAGGCAGGAGAATCACTTGAACCCAGGAGATGAAGGTAACAGTGAGCTGAGATTGCACCACCGTACTCCAGCCTGGACAGCAGAGCAGGACTCCATCTCAAAAAAAATAAAATAGCACCAAAACAACAACAACAAAAACCAAAACAAAACAAAGAAATTGGATTATCATTTCTGCTTCTGCATATTCCACTGAAAATTTGTAAGAAAATAAGAGTGAAAATAGAAAGGTAGTGGTTGCAGTGAGCCGAGATTGCGCCACTGCACTCCAGCCTGGGTGACAGAGCGAGACTCCCTCTCAAAAAAGTAAATAAATAAAAAAAGTTAAAAATATCACTCTGATTGCTGAATGGAGAATGGATTATATTGGGGGGAGGTAGGAAGCTACTCAAGAGTAGAAGTGAAGAATTGACTGCAGTACTTTAGGCAAGAAATGATACTGCTTGAACTAGGGTAGTGGTGGTCTGATTCCAGTTATACTTTGGAGGCAGAGTTAGTAGGATTTGTTCTTGGAGTGGGGATGGGCATAAGGGAAAGTACTGAAAGATAACTTCTAGGTTTTTGGTTTGAGCAACTGGGTGAATGACGGTGACATCTGAGTAACAGTAACATTTTACTAGGGGAAGACTGGGGGCAGAACAATTGCTTTTTGGCAGGGGCAGTGAAACAAACAAATGTTCTGTTTTGAAAGTGTTAAGCCTGAGGTATCTATGAGACATCCAAATTGAAATAGCCATTAGGCACTTGAATATGTGAATCCAGAGATCGGACAGGTTAGAGCTAGAGAAATTCTGAAGGCATGGCACAGAGCTGAATTGTAAAGCCATGCAGCTGGATGCTCCTAGGGAGATAAGGGAGAGGGATAAGGGGTAAAGCTTGGCATACTCCAACATATATAGGTGAACAGTGGCTTCAGATCCAGCAAACGGTACTAAGGAGGAACCATAGAGGTAGGGCAAAAATCGGTAGAGGGCTGAGTCATGGAAGCAAAAAGAAGAAAGTATTTCAAAGAAGAAATAGTCCATCTTCTATAAATTGGTTATAATGAGGACAGTATTTGGGACTGTGGAAGTCACAGTTGACCTGCATGAGTACAGTTTTAGTGGGGAGGTTCCCCAGCTCTCTACTGACTGATCTCTAATTAGATCAAATTTGATCTCTAACTAGCTCAAAGTCTAATTAGATGGGCTGAAGAAAAGATGGGAAGTGAGAGATAAAGATACGTCTTTTGAGAACTTTTATTGGGCAGGTAATAATTGAAGAATGGGAGGGGACAAAGAGGTGAAGATGATGTGTAAGTGAAATCTTTATGTAAACTGCAAATGCTCAGCAAGTGTTAGGCTTATTTTGTTATTTGGTATTCAAACTCCTAGGAATTTCAATTCAGCTCAGTGTTAAGAATTACTAAAAAGCGACCACTAGGCCGGTTGCGGTGGTTCACACCTGTAATCCCAGCACTTTGGGAGGCCGGGGAGGGCGGATCACCATGTCAGGAGATCAAGACCATACTGGCCAATACGGTGAAACCCCGTCTCGACTAAAAATACAAAAATTAGCCGGGCGTGGTGACGGGCACCTGTAGTCCCAGCTACTCGGGAGGCTGAGGCAGGAAAATCGCTTGAACCCAGGAGGCGGAGGTTGCAATGAGCCAAGATCGCACCACTCACTCCAGCCCGGGCGATAAAAACTAGACTGTGTCTCAAAAAAAAAAAAGAAAATTGGCCACTAGTCCTCAACTTGAGGGCCATTAAGTGGCAAAGTCATCAAGCCGTTTGAAGAGCCGAGAAATGAAGAGAGAAGACATACTGGTTGGGGGAACGGAAAGAGGAATCGCGGTACTAATATTGTCCTTCCAAGGACACTGTAGGGCAGATCTCTAAGCTGCTTCGTTTTAGGGGCGGAGCCAGCAGGAAATTTAAACTGGGGCCGCGGCCGAAGACGCCAAGAGAATGATGTTGTAGTTTGCGCAGGTGTTACCGGGACTGCGGAGTCGTGAAGAGCTCTTGGAGCTCACGAAGGTAATACGGAGGCCTTTGAGGAAGGAGTACGGGGGCCGAGAAGGAGCGAGTATTTGCTGAGCGAGCCGGGAAAGGGTACGGATGCCGGTAAGGGGAGAAAGAAAGGCGAAGGGGTCGTTAACAGGTGAGGCGAGGTGCGGGGTCGTGGAGGGGGCTTAGGAATTGAGCAGCGGGTAGATGCAGAAGCTGAGGAGAGTATAGGGGCTGGGAAAGAGACATAGGAGTTGAGGGGACCGAGGAGTGAAGGTGGCAGAGGAACGTAGGGGACAACAGCCTGAAGGGAGGTATGGAGATTGTGGCCGAGAGGTCACGGCCGTTGACAGAGCGGAGTGTGAAAGGAGGCGGAGGGCGTGAGGGACAAGAGCCTGGCATGAGGCGCGGGATGTAGGTCAGAATGGATTTGAGTCTTGCTGTTCCCGGGAGTCGCGTTTCTGTGCGCGTTTTGGGAGACGATAGTGGGCGGGAGGGATGGAAGGTCGAAGGGTTAGTGAAGATGGTTGAGCTGCTGTTATGTCCTTTCTCAGGAGACGATTGCCTCGAGCTGGAGAGTTCCATGGCTGAGAGTAGGCTCCGGGCCCCGGACCTAGGTGGGTAACAGGTCAGAACTAGGGACATTGCCCTAGGATCTCTTGGAAAAGATCGAGAAATGTTCACTCTGAAGTTTTCTGATCATTTAGTGTTTTTTTGTTTTGTTTTGTTTTTCGGGTTTTTTTGTTGTTGTTGTTGTTGTTTTTGTTTGTTTGTTTGAGATTGAGTCTCACTCTGTCGCCCACACTGGAGTGCAGATCTCGGCTCACTGCAACCTCCACCTGCCAGGTCCTGGTTTAAGCTATTCTCCTGCCTCAGCCTCCCAAGTAGCTGGGACTACAGGTGTGTGCCACAACGTCCAGCTGATTTTTGTATTTTTAGTAGAGACGGGTTCTCACCATGTTGGCCAGGATGGTCTCAATCTCTTGACCTTGTGATCCACCCGCCTCAGCCTCCCAAAGTTCTGGAATTACAGGCGTGAGCCACCGTGCCCAGCCCTGTTTGCTGGAGTGCGGTGGCGCCATCTCGGCTCACTGCAACCTCCGCCTCCCGGATTGAAGCGATTCTCCTGCCTCAGCCTCCCAAGTAGCTTGGATTACAGGCGTGCACTACCATGCCCAGCTAATTTTTGTATTTTTATTAGAAACGGGGTTTCTCCATGTTGGCTAGGCTGGTCTCCAACTCCTGCCTTGTGATCCGCCCTCCTCAGCCTCCCAAAGTACTGGGATTACAGGCGTGAGCCACCACGCCCAGCCCACTTAATGTTTTTATGTACTTACATTCATTTTATTTATTGATTCGAGGTCTCACTGTGTTAGCCAAGCTGATCTTGAACTCCTGGCCTCAAGCAGTCCTCCTGCCTAAGCCTCCCAAAGTGCTGGAATTACAAGTACGAGCCACTCCACCTGACCCACTTAGTAGTTATATGTGTGTGTGTGCGTGTGTATGTGTGTGTGTACGCAGTATCATAGACCGTTTTGGGATTCATGGTAAAGGTCAAGTAAGAATCATATTATGAACAAAATTAGCAGACAGATGTGGAGTCAGGATAGAGTAACTTATTAAATTTATAAATTATTACATTCATAGTTGTTTACAATAAAATCCTTAAGTTAAACACTGCTATCTAATTAGGTAAGTATTTTAGCACATGGCACTTGCTTCCGTACTGCCCCCTTAGTTAATACCATCTAGTTTTAGTTCTAGATTGTCAACAGATATGCCATTGGCTTGTTGCCTTTTAAGCAGTAATATACTTCATTTACTAGGTTTTTATTCCTTCTTCTCATCTCTAGTTACTTTTTTTTGCTTCTGTTTCTCTGGAGAACTTTCCTAAGAGTGTTTCAAAAGAGAATATTTTATTTATTTTGAGACAGTGTCTTGATCTGTTACCCAGGTTGGAATGCAGTGGAGCAATCATGGCTCACTGCAGCTTCAGCCTCCCCGGGCTCACCACCACACCCAACTAATTTTTTTCTTTTTTTTTTTTGTATTTTTTTGTACAGATGAGGTTTTGCCATGTTTCCCAGGCTAGTCTTCAACTTCTGGGCTCAAGTGATCCACCTTCCGTGGCTTACCAAAGTATTGGGATTAGAGGCGTGAGCCACTGCACCCAGCCCAATATTTTAGATTATACTTTTTTATATTCTTAAAATTTACTCTAAGATGATTATGTATGGATTTTAGAGGGTTTTTATTTTCATTTTTATTCCAGTTTGATTTTTTTTTTTTGAGATGGAGTCTCACTCTGTCACCCAGGCTAGAGTGTAGTGGCGCAATCTCAACTGACTGCAACCTCTGCCTCCTGCGATCAACCTCAGCCTCCTGCGTAGCTGGGACTACAGGCGTGTGCCACCACGCCCAGCTAATTTTTTGTTTTTTAGTAGAGACAGGTTTCACCATGTTGGGCAGGCTGGTCTCGAACTCCTGACCTCGTGATTCACCCACCTCAGCCTCCCAAAGTGGTGGGATTACAGGCATGAGCCACTGAACCCAGCCTGCAGTTTGATGCTTTAAAAAATTTTTTTTAATTATTTTATTTTAGAGACAAGAACTTGCTCTATTACCTAGGCTAGAGTGCAGTGGCCCAGTCATAGCTCACTGCAGCTTTAAAGTCCTGGGTGCAAGCAGTTCTCCTGCCTCAGCCTCCCAAGCTATGACTATAGGTGTATATCTCCACATCTGGCTTCCTATTTGATTCTTAACATAGTTTAAAAGGTTTAAAAGGCAGTCCAGTTGCTGTGGCTCACACCTGTAATTCCAGCACTTTGGGAGGTCAAGGCAGTCGGATCACCTGAGATCAGGAGTTCGAGAGCAGCCTGGCCAATGTGATAAAACCCTGTCTCTACTAAAAATACAAAAAAAAATTAGCTGGGCATGGTGGCAGTCCTGTAATCCCAGCTACTTAGGAGGCTGAAGCAGGAGAATCTCTTGAACTGAGGAGGCAGAGGTTGCAGTGAGCTGAGACAACGCCATTACACTCCAGCCTGGGCAACAAGAATGAAACTCCCTCTCAGAAAAAAAAAAAAAAATGCCGAAGTTTATCACAAAAAAAACAGGAGGCATGAGAGTTGCTCCCCTTTCAGGTCATGATTCCCACTTCCTAAGAATCAACCATTTACAGATTTTAACTATTTCTTCTAGAAGTTACCACCTTATTTCCATAATAATATGCTCATACCATTTTAATTGTTTTCAATTTTGAATTGTGTTTTCTTTTTTTTTATAGAGATGGGTCTCACTATGTTGCCCAGTCTGGTCTTGAACTCCTGGATTCAAGTGATCCGCCTACCTCAGCCTCCTACAGTGCTGGGATTACAGGCGTGAGCCACCACACCTGGCCAAATTTGACTTATATCTATTGACTATCTCCTATGAAAGATAAAGATTTTTTTTCTATCCCACCACTTCTCAGCACCACACACAAACACACATACATTTCCTTCCTTTCCTCTTATTCCCCCAGTATATATTTAGTAATTTTGGTTTAGTCATTTGTATTGACATTATTTTCATTATGTAAACATTATTCAGCCGGGTGCGGTTAATCACACCTATAATCCAGCACTTTGGGAGGCCGATTTGGGTGGATCACCTGAGGTCAGAAGTTTGAGACCAGCCTGGCCAACATGGTGAAACCCTGTCTCTACTAAAAATACAAAAATCAATAGGGTGTGGTAACACTCACCTGTAATCTGAGGCAGAGAATCACTTGAACCCAGGAGGCAGAGGTTGCAGTGAGCTGAGATTCATGCCACTGTACTCCAGCTTAGGCAACAGAGCGAGACTCCCTCTCAAAAAAACAAAACACAAAATGAAAAGGCCAGGCGCGGTGGCTCACGCCTATAATCCCAGCGCTTTGGGAGGCTGAGGCGGGTGGATCACAAGGTCAAGCGATCAAGACCATCCTGGCCAACATGGTGAAACCCTGTCTCTACTAAAAATACAAAAATTAGCTGGGCATGGTGGCGGGCGCCTGTAATCCCAGCTACTGGGGAGGCTGAGGCTAGAGAATCACTTGAACCGGGGAGGGGGAGGTTGCAATGAAACATTATTCACCACTGAGCTATATAATAAACTAGGAAATTTTCTTTGTTGTTTATGTATGGATCATTAATTCATATCCAAACTCTTCACCAGAGTATGTGCCTTCTCTCAGTACTTTCAAGCTCATCAGAAGATCTATCAGTTTGTCTTGGAGACATACCATTTCAGTACTCCAGTCTGGTCTGGCTATGTACTAGGCCTGTTGCACTGATTTCATCCTCCAATCTCCCCTCATCATTCTGTGGAATTCTTTTTGCCTCTTTCCTGTGCTGGATCCCTGTATTTTAAATTCTATATTTTTTTACACCATGGAATACTACTCAGCCATAGAAAGGAATGAAATAATGTCTTTTGCAGCAACTTGGATGGAGCTGGAAGCCATTACTGTAGGTGAAGTAACTCAGGAATGGAAAACCAAATTCCATTTGGTTCTCACTTGTAAGTGGGAGCTAAGCTGTAAGGATGCAAAGACATACACAGTGATACAATAGACTTTGGGGACTCGGTGATGGGGGAGGCTAAAAGGGGGTGAGGGATAAAAGACTACCTTTTGGGTACAGTGTACATTGCTTGGGTGACAGGTGCACTAAAATCTCAAAATTCACTGTAGAACTCATCCATGTAACCAAAAACTACCTGTACCCTAAAAAACTATTGAAATAAATACTAATTTTAAAAATGAAGTATAAGTTTAGGGAGCCCCACAGCAATATTTGGCTTTCCTGAAATTCTGTATAAATTTAGACAAGACGTTCTCTATATTTATCCATATATATGCCAATGTGGTAACATTCTCTGTGTGTTTTTTGTATTTGTTTTTAACTTTCACTAAATGGGTAATGAGAGATATCCTTCATTCCAGCTCTACCCCTTACTAACAGTATGATCTTAGACATAAAAGATTTCTCTGTGCCTCAGTATCCTTATCTGTAAAACAGGTATAATTTTATCTTTATAGATCTGTTGAGAATATATTGTGCATAGCAAGTGATATGTATTTGCTATTTTTATTGCTATTATTGTCAAAAATTATTAAATTTTGATTTTTTGATAGAGATGGAGTCTCATTGTGTTGCCCAGACTTCTCTTGAAGTCTTGAGCTCAAGTGATCCTCCCACCTTGACCTCCCAAAGTGCTGGGATTACAGATGTAAGCCACCATGTCCAGCCTATTATAGTATTTATTTTTTTAGTGGGCAGCCCCCAAACCACAGTAGGTTCAGAGAGGCTCCTATAGGAAGGCTTTTAGATTAGCTGGTCTCCAGTATTGCCTGCAATATAAATCAAGTCCTGTCTTTTTCTGCAGTATTCTGAAATTCCATAACAGGGTACTGATGTAGGACTTTTTTCATTCATGGGGCAGGTACTTAGTGGAAGCTTTCAATCTGGAACATCATTTTCTTTAGTTCTGGGAAATTTTTAGCACTATTTCTATGATATTTGTCCCTTCTATTTTCTCTTTTTTGTTTCTGGAACTTTTATTGTTTGGATATTAGATCTCATAGATTCTTCCTTTGATTTTCTTGTTTTTTGTTTTTGTTTTTTGAGGCAGAGTTTTGCTCTTGCTGCCCAGGCTCTGGAATGAAGTGATGCGATCTGGGCTCACTGCCACCTCCGCCTCCCAGGTTCAAGCTATTCTCCAGCCTCAGCCTACTGAGTAGCTGGGATTACAGGTGCCCACCACCACGCTGGCAATTTTTGTATTTTTAGTAGAGATAAAGTTTCACCATGTTGGCAAGGCTGGTCAAACACCTGACCTTAGGTGATCCACCCACCACAGCCTCCCAAAGTGCTGGGATTACAGGCCTGAGCCACCACGCCCAGCCAGTTTTCTTGTTTTTCTCTCCCATTTTCCATCTATTTGTCTTATGTGCTGTTCTCTAGAAAATTTCCACAACTTAATCTCCAATTTTCATTGAATTTTTAATTTGTATAACATAAATTTCCAAGAGGTTTTCTTTTCTGTGTATTTTCTTACAATGTCTTGTTATGTTTAATGCATATAATGTATTC
>PVKP010009056.1:54282-70062 GCA_004027715.1 Plecturocebus donacophilus
TTTTTTTTTTTTTTTTTTTTTTTTTTTTTTTTTTTTTTTTTTTTTTTTTTTTTTTTTTTTTTTTTTTTTTTTTTTTTTTTTTTTTTTTTTTTTTTTTTTTTTTTTTTTTTTTTTTTTTTTTTTTTTGATGCAGAGTCTTGTTCTGTCTCCCAGGCTGGAGTGCAGAGGTGCGATTTCAGCCCACTGCAACCTCCCCCTCCCGGGCAAGCAATTCTCTTGCCTCAGCTTCCCGAGTAGTTAGGACCACAGGCACACACCACCACACCTGGCTAATTGTTTATATTTTTGGAGGAGACGGGGTTTCACTGTGTTGGCCAGGCTGCTCTTGAACTCTCAGGATCTGCCCGCCTCAGCCTCCCAGAGTACTGGGATTACAGGCATGAGCCACTATGCCCAGCCCTAATTTCTTGTTAGAAACTTTCTTTAAATGTCTGATGATCTTTGTTTACCTATTTATATTGAAGAGTGAGGAGAAGCGGTTGTCAACTGATAGACTTCATTGTAAGCTGGGACCTGGCAGTTTTGCCGGGGAGGGACATCAGTTGTCAATTGGGCCAGTCAATTCCCTAGAGAAGAGCCCTCCAAACCTCTGTTAGGTAAGTATAAGCATCACTGTCAACACTGGGGCAAGAGACCTGTAGGTCTTACTGTTCAGTATATAGACATTCTTTTGATCCTCTATGTTTGTGCTGGAGCTTTATCTTTGCTTTTACCTGTGCCCAGTGTTCCACTAGTCCAGGGATTTTTTCAGCTTTAAGACTGTTGACATTTTGACCAAGTAATTCTTTGTTTTTTGAGGTTGTCCTGTGCTTTGTAAGATATTAAGTGGCATCCCTGGCCTCCACCCACTAGATGCCAGGAGCACACCCACTTCCCTGTTGTGACAACCAAAAACATTTCCAGAGGTTGCCAAGTATCCCCTGGGGGGCAGAATCTCCCCCAGTTAAGCACCACTGCTATAGTCTTCTGCTGGGGTAGGAGAGGGTTCTGAGAGTCTAACTTCCTTTTACATGCTCTTAAATAATCTATTTTTAACCTACTGTTTCATTTTAGCATTCTGTTCTATATGGTCCCTCTGTTTGGGAGGAGTACCCAGAAAAGAAAAAAAAAGTTATATACAAATAAATATATGGTGCCTCTGATTGGGCCTTTCAGCTCTAATCAGCTTGCTTCTTGTTGGCTTAGGATTTAGCCTTCTCTCATCTCCTGTCTATTTTTCACTCACCCATCTAATTTCCAGCTTCCAGAATTTTATAGCGTCTCTTACCCGTTGTCATCTTCTTGCCAGTATCCTTATCTATTTTTATTCTTTTTCTGTCACATTAGTGAGATTTGGAGAGAGAATAGACGTCTCACATTCATCTTCCACATTTATTCAGAAGTCTGGATCATTATTTCTTCCAATATTTTCTTCTCTCCATTGTTTTTCCCCCTTTGCAACTCTTCTGGCGTTGATACTTCTATCCCTATTCTTTGCATTTCTTAAATTCTCTGATGTCCATTTATTTATCTCTTTGTGATACCTTGTGGAAGAGTTACTCAACCTAATTTATCAGCTCACACTATGTTATACTCAGCTCATCTATTGATGTGGATAGATCTTTTCATTTTTAATCTTAAAATGATTTCACACTTATAAAAAAATTTCAGAAATACTCAAAGCTTCCTGTATACTCTTCACCCAGCTTCCTCAAATATTAACATCTATGTAATAATAGTACAATTAGAGAAATCCAGGCGGGGTGTGGTGGCTCACACCTGTAATCCCAGCACTTTGGGAGGCCGAGGCGGGTGGATCATTTGAGGTTAGGAGTTGAGACCAGTCTGGCCAATGTGGTGAAACCGCATCTCTACTAAAAATACAAAAAAATTAGCTGGGTGTGGTGGCAGGCACCTGGAATCCCAGATACTCAGAGAGCTGAGACAGGAGAATCACTTGAACCCAGGAGGCAGAGGTTTCAGTGAGTCAAGATCATACCACTGCACTCCAGCCTGGGCAACAGAGTGAGACTCTGTCTCAAAATAAGTAACTTTTCTTTTTCTTAACAGCTTTGTTGAGTTATAGTTCACACACCACACAATTCACTCATAAAAGTGCAATTCAGTGGCTTTTAGTGTGTTCACAGAATTGTACAACCATTACCACAATCAATTTTAGAACACTTTTCTTACTCCAAAAAAGAATATTCATTAGCAGTTTTCTCCCGACTCCCCAGTCCCAGTCATCCACTAATCTACTTTCTCTTTAGAGACAGAAAGTAATTTGCCTCTTCTGGACATTTCATATAAATAGAGTCATACAATATGTAGTCTTTTGTGACTGATTTCTTTCATTTAGCATGATACTTTCATGGTTCATCCATGTGGTGCCAGGTATCAGTACATCTTTCCTTTTCATTGTTGAGTAGTGTTCCATTATATGGATATACCACATTTTGTTTATCCTTTCATCAGCTGGACATAGGAGTTTCCACTTTTTTTTTTAAGCAACACAAAACGTTATCTGTTATTAGATTCCTAAGAAATTCAGAACACCAATTTGTGAGGATAAATTCCATTTGTCAGGGATCACAGATCACAGGTAGCCCTGGAGCTGAGAAATAGCTTTGATTTTTTTGTAAAACATGTGAGTCCACAGCTTTCTGATAAATCTTGCACGGCTTAGTAATCTGTTTCTCTTTTTCTGTGTCAGAGTCTCACCTTCCTGTTGTCTAGGCTTCTGCAGCTTCTTTCTTTCTTTTTTTCTTTTCACTCCCTCTGTGACTCTAGCCAAAGATGCAACTTCTTAAAGTAAGCACCATTAAGATGTTTTGCAATTTTTACATTGCTGCTATCAATTTTGCTTGAGGTGGCAATAACAGATTTCTGGTGTGTTCCTCATAGAGGAACTTGGTTGAGGACCAGAGGTCCAGTCCCAGGTAATAAGCCACTAGTGGCTGGGTGTGGTGGCTCACGCCTGTAATCCTAGCACTTTGGGAGACCGAGGTGGGTGGATCACCTGAGGTCAGGAATTCGAGGCCAGCCTGACCAGCATGGAGAAACCCCATCTCTATAAAAATACAAAATAAGCTGGATGTGGTGGCACATGCCTGTAATCCCAGCTACTTGGGAGGTTGAGGCAGGAGAATTGCTTGAACCCAGGAGGCGGAGGTTGCAGTGAGCAAGATTTCACCCATCATCTTGCAAGATGGGAAAGACTCCACTTTTTGATTATATGATTAATATTGCTATAAGCATTCATTTACACGTTTTCATGTCGATGTGTTCTCATTTCTTAAGGGGATACCTAGGAGTAAAATTGCTGGGTCATATGGTAACTCTGTGTTTAACCTTTTGAGAAACTAGCACATGGTTTTCCAATGTGACTGCACCATTTTACATTCCCTCCAGAAGTATATGAGGGTTCCAGTTTCTCATATTCTCACCAACACTTGTTATTATCTGGCTTTTTTCTTCTTTTCTTTTTTTTTTTTTTTAAGACAATTTTGCTTTGTCTCCCAGGCTTGAGTGCAGTAGTGGGATCCCAACTGATTGCAACCTCCTTCTGCTGGATTCAAGCAATTCTCCTGCCTTAGCCTCCTGAGTAGCTGAGATTACAGGTGCCTGCCACCACGCCTAGCTAATTTTTTGTATTTTTAATAGAGACGGGGTTTCACCATGTTGGCCAGACTGGTTTTGAACTCCTGACCTCCAGTGATCCGCCCGCCTCGGCCTCCCAACGTGCTGGGATTCCAGGCATGAGCCACCGTGCCTGGCCTATTTTTTGTATTTTTAGTACAGACAGGGTTTCACCATTTGGCCAGATTGGTCTCGAAGTCCTGATCTCAAGTAATCCACCCGCTTCGGCCTCCCAAAGTGCTGGGATTACAGGTGTGAAACACTGTGTCCAGCCAAATACTATATTTTTCATTCTCAGTATCTCCAACTAATTCTTTCTTTGTTTTTTTGAGACAAAGTCTCCCTCTGTCACCCAGACTGGAGTGCAGTGGCATGATCTCAGTTCACTGAAACCTCTGCCTCCTGGGATCAAGCTATTCTCTTGCCTCAGCCACCCAAGTAGGTGGGATTACAGGCATGCACCACCATGCCCAGCTAATTTTTCTCTTTTTAGTAGAGACAGGATTTTGCCATGTTGGCCAGACTGGTCTCAAACTCCTGGATTCAAGTGATCCACCCACCTCAGCTTCCCAAAGTGCTGCGATAGCAGGTGTGAGCCGTCATGCCCAGCCTAATTCTTTTCTTTTCTTTTTTGAGACAGAGTTTCACTCTGTCACTCTCTCACCCAGGCTGGAGTGCAATGGCACGATCTCGGCTCACTGCAACCTTCGACTTCCTGGTTCAAGCAGTTCTTCTGCCTCAGCCTCCCGAGTAGCTGGGATTACAGGCATGCGCCACCACACCCAGCTAATTTTTGTATTTTCAGTAGAGACAGGGTTTCACTGTGTTGACCAGGCTGGTCTTGATCTCCTGACCTTGTGATCCATCCGCCTTAGCCTCCCAAAGTGCTGGGATTACAGGCGTTAGCCAACTGCGCCCAGCCTAATTCTTTTCTTTAACTGCTGTTCTGCTTTAAGTTTCAGTATCCTCCCTAGCCTTTTTGAAGATATTTATTGTACTTCAAAGGCTTTTCTTTTTCCTATCTGGCTTATTATTATGACAGATAGACAGTCTATACCAGAGAAAGTTTCTTTGGTAGTACTTGTTTTCTTCAGTTGCCTCATGTTTTTGTATACACAGATGTTCCCTTGGGACATTAGCCACTCTGATTGGTAACGTGCTCCTAGAAGGAAGAAGGCTTACACCCTATCTGGTGTCACTCCATTGAGTTCAGGGATTGGAGGCTGCACAGAAAGGAAATGACCCCACTATGGTGCAGAGTCCCTGGAATATGGGCTCGTTCACTGTCCGTTTGCACCAGCATTCTGTTACCTCCGACACACGCGCATGCACACACACACACACTCTCTCTCTCTCTCTCTTTGATCTGTTCTTTTTCAAGAGCTGTCTTTTAGAGTTACAATTACCTAAGTTACCAAATGGAGAAGTCAGGAATTAGGCCTGGAAATAGGCCTGTTCAGGGGCCAACAAGTTCACTGTCCCCTTGCCCTCTTACCTGTCTTGAATATACATGCATCCCACCCTAAGCTAGGCTGCAACAGTGCCCTGATGTTACCCTTCTGCCTTTGGTTAGGACTGGGCTGCTTACTTGGCACTGGCTGCAGGGCAGGCAGTGACTCACTCAGCACAGCTAGAAAGCATCCTCCTGCCTGGTGCCCGCTCCCCAATGTCTGGTTTGGGGATCTAATTCCTTTTTACTTAAGTGGCTTCCCTAGATTTATATTCTAAGGAAGAAGTGAAGAAGTCAGCAGGCCTTTTTTGCTTATTTTCTTGTTTGGGGGTTCCAGTTTCTTTACATCTGAGCTTCATGAGGGCATTGACTTCGCAGCTGTAAGTGTGTGCCCAGGACCTAGTCTGCACTATCGTAGCACACAGACTGAGCTGTCAGTGAAGGCTACCTGGCCTCAGGACTCTCTTTTCAAGCCTCTTACTTTGTTCCTCTTTGTTGTTTTCTAGGGTCTCAGCTGGGAGTTTCCAGGTATCTGGGAAAATGCTGGAAGAACTCACCAGGTACCAGGAGGCATCCCTTTTCTGGAAAGTCCTTTTACTTGGATCTGCCTGCTGGCAAGAATCTCCAGTTTTTGACAGGGGCCATTCAGCAGCTGGGCGGGGTAGGTAACCTGCTCTTCTGTGATACCATGTGTCTTTGCAGGTTGTAGAGCAGGAGTTGGGTAGGGATTGTATCTGTGGTTTCCAGGTATTTTCTTTTCTTTTTTTTCGAGATGTTCTTTTTTTTTTCCCCAAGATGGAGTCTTGCTCTGTCACCCAGGCTGGAGTGCCGTGGCATGATCTTGGCTTACTGCAACCTCTACCTCCCGGGTTCAAGCAAATTCCCCTGCCTCAGCCTCCCAAGTAGCTGGGAGTACAGGCTCACACCACCATGCCTGGATAATTTTTGTATTTTTAGTAGAGATGGGGTTTCACCATGCTGGCCAGGCTGATCTTGAACTCCTGACCCTGATCTACCTGCCTCTGCCTCCCAAAGTGCTGGGATTACATATGTGATCCACGGCGCCTGGTAGTTTCCAGGTATTTTCAATGGTCTCACTACATTTCCTAAAGCAATTTTAAATATAAACCATTTTTTTGGCCAGGCGGAGTGGCTCACACCTGTAATTCCAGCACATTGGGAGGCCAAGGCAGGTGGATTACTTGAGGTCGGGAGTTGGAGACCACCTTGGCCTAAATGGCAAAACCCTGTCTCTACTAAAAATACAAAAATTAGCTGGGCTTAGAGTTCCAGCTGCTCAGGAGGCTGAGGCAGGAGGATCACCTGAACCTGGGAGGTGGAGGTTGCAGTGAGCAGAGATTGCTCCACTGCACTCCAGCCTGGGAGACAGAGCGAGACTCCGTCTCAAAAAATAATAATGATAATAAATAAATAAATAACATTTAAAAAATAAAAACAATATTTTTCCTAATTAGAAACAGTCTGGGCACAGTGGCTCATGCCTATAATCACAGCACTTTGGGAGGCTAAGGAGGATGGATCACTTGAATCCAGGAGTTCAAGATCAGCCTGGCAACATGGCGAGAGCCTGTCTCTACAAAACATACAAAAAATTAAGTGGTGTGGTAGTGCATGACTGTAGTTGGGGGGCTGAGGTAGGAGGATCACTTGATCCCAAGAGGCAGAGGTTACAGTGAGCTGAAGTCAAGATCATGTACCACTGCACTCCAGCCTGGGCTACAGAGTGAGACCTTGTCTCAAAAAAAGGCTGGGTGCAGTGGATCACACCTGTAATCCCAGCACTTTGGGAGGCTGAGGCAGGTGGATCACTTGAGCCCAGGAATTTAGATCACCCTGGCCAACATGGCAAAACCCCATCTCTACTAAAAATACAAAAATTAGCCAGGTACAGTGGCACATGCCTATAGTCCTGGCTCCTCAGTAGGCTGAGGCATGAGAATCATTTGAGCCCTGGGAGGTGGAGGTTGCAGTAAGCCAAGATTGTGCCACTGAACTCTAGCCTGGGTGACATAGCATGACCCTGTCTCAAAAGAAAAAAAAAAAGAAACTTATTGGCTGGTTGTAGTGTCTCACACCTCTGATTTTGGGAGGCTAAAGTGGGAGGATTGCTTGAGTCCAGGAGTTTTAAGACTAGTCTGGGCAACATAATAAGACCTCATCTCTACAAAAAACAAAATTAAAAAATTAGCTGCTGGGTGTGGTAGCTCATGCCTGTAATCCCAGCACTTTGGGAGGCCAAGGTGGGTGGATCACAAGGTCAGGAGTTCAAGACCAGCCTGGCCAACATAGTGAAACCCCGTCTATACTACAAATACAAAAATTAGCCAAGCTTGGTGGTGGGCGCCTGTAATCTCAGCTACTCGGGAGGCTGAGGCAGAGAACTGCTTAAACCCAGGAGGCAGAGGTTGCAGTGAGCCGAGATCACGCCACTATACTCCAGCCCGGGCAACAGAGCAAGACTCCATCTTCAGAAAAAAAAAAAAAATTAGCTGGGCGTGGTAGCATATGATGCCTGGAATCCCAGCTACTCAGGAGGCTGAGGCAGGACAATTGCTTGAACCCAGGTGACGGAGGCTGTACTGAGCTGAGATCACACCACTGCACTACAGCCTGAGAGACCTTGTATCCACAAAAAAAAAAAAAAAAAAAGGTAGATGTAATCCTTCAATTCATAACTTTAAATATTTTTTTAAATTGTGGTAAAGTGTATTAACATAAAATAGCCATTTTAACTTTGTTTTTTTCTTTTTTTTTTTTTTTTTTTTAGAGAGAGACAGGATTTCACTCCCCAGGCCAGAGTGTAGTGGTACAGTCATAGCTCACTGTGTCATTGAACTACTGGGCTCAAGTGACCCTCCTGCCTCAGCCTCCCAAGTAACTAGGACTATAGGTGCACGTAACCACACCCAGCTAATTTTTTTTAATTTTTTAGAGATGAGATCTTGCTGTGTTGTCCAGGCAGGTCTTGAACTCCTGACCTCAAGTGATCCTCCCATCTCAGCCTCCTATAGTGCTAGGATTACAGGCATGAGCCACCACACCTGGCCCCCAGTGTGTCTTATACAAAGAAATTATGGCTTACCCAAGCTACTCTTAATCCTGTCCAGTTCTTTCAATGTGTTCTTGATGCATGCAAACTCAAACTGCTCATAGACTCAAAGCCTGCGGCCTTCTGCCACTGGGTCTGGGACAGCAGTCCTGGAGACAAACCCTGTACTGTATATATATAAACCCTATTATATTTCAGGATGATGTTTTCTTGGGAACGTGGTACGGAACTGCATTTGTCTATTTAAAGACATCGATTCTGGAACTCTTGGCAGCCAAAATTTCCTTCTCTAGCCTCTTGATATTGACAATTCTGCATTTGCTTTTTGGTTTTCAGCCACTTCTGTGATCTGGTTTCAGGTAATTGAGGGTTTTCTGAGCAAAGAAGTAAGTTACATCGTGTCCAGCCGCAGAGAAGCAAAGGCGGAGAGCAGTGAGACAAGCCACAGAGGCTGCCCTAGCCCTAGCCCCAGCGAGGTCAGAGTGGAAACATCAGCCATGGTTGATTCAAAAGGCAGCCACACCAGACCTGCACAGAAACCCGTTGACTCAGTAAGAACCTCACGGAGTAAGAAAGATATGCTGTGTAAACAAAGGAAGTAGGCTTTGGTGAGCCTTTTAAGGCAGTCTCTGGTTTTAGTTTCATCTGGCTTAATTTAATCTCTCATTTGAATTCAGATTTTATCATAGCTCTGAATCTAAACACCTCAGCAACATGCTATCCCCATGCTACCCTTTTATGCTGCATGTCAGTTTTTATGGGACTTCAAAGTCAGAGGTTCAGAAACCAGAGGAGAGTCCTCTATAAACCAGAAAAGACATGTTGGGATTGGTCTGGACTTGAGCAGGAGCACCCTGAGTAGGCAGCCATTCCCTTCTTCCTTGCTTGCAGGTATGAAGGGCCAAGAGTTTGGACAATATATGTGTTATGTCTTTGATTTAGAATGCAATATGATTTTTCCCCTCTAGGCTTACATTCTTATTTTTGTCTAACTTATGCCAATATTAAAATGTCCATGGGCTAGGCACAGTGGCTTACACATGTAATCCCAACATTTTGAGAGGCCAAGGTGGGTGGATCACAAGGTCAAGAGATCAAGACCATCCTGGCCAACATGGTGAAACCCCATCTCTATAAAAATACAGAAATTGGCCAGGTATGGTGGCTCACACCTTTAATCTCAGCACTTTGGGAGGCTGAGACAGGTAGATCACCTGAGGTCAGGAGTTCGAGACCAGCCTGGCCAACAATGTGAAACCCCATCTCTACTAAAAATACAAAAAAAAAAAAAATTAGTTGGGTGTGGTGGCACGCGCCTGTAGTCGCAGTTACTCAGGAAGCTGAGGCAGGAGAATTGCTTGAATCTGGGAGGCGGAGGTTGCAGTGAGCCAAGATCACACCACTGTACTCCAGCCTGGCAACAGAGTAAGACTGTTTCAGAAGATTAATTAATTAATTAATTAATTAATTTAAATGTCCATGAACATACACTGTTGGCATTGTAATGACAGATGGAACTTCCTAAGAGCAAAAATCTGAAGTGAAACATTTGCTTTCATTATCTGCTGGAGGGGGCAGAGACTTTTAAAGAGAAGTCTCAGGACATTTCTAACAGTTTGACCTCAGTGAATGCAGAGTGCCTTTCTCTCCATCAGGTTCAGGCTGCCACCTCAGGGTGACTTCAGCTTCCTTGGGGCTTTACCTTTACCTCCTAAACATTTTCTAGGCTCTCATTTCTACCAATCCTCAGTTGTCCCTGCTCCCAGCTTTCCGAGGGACATAACCCCACACCAGCTCCTGTGTAAACATCTGTCAGTGCACAGGTGGCCTCACAGCAGACCTCACTGTTCTCTCACCGTCAGGTGCCTCTGAGCAGAGGGAAGGAGCTGCTGCAGAAGGCCATCAGAAACCAGGTGAGCTGGGCAAGACGGGACAGAGCGGGTGGTCTCCAGCACAGGGGGGAATTTCAGCTCTTCCCAGGTTCTTCTGAAGCACCCACACAAAATGCACACTCTGTGATATGTAGTATTGTCATTATTTCCTTCTTATACATCAGGGAGTAGAGGGCTCAGAGAAGTTATTTAGCCAGTCACCTAGGGAGTAAGTGTTGAAGCCAGAGCCAACTCCAACTCCAGAGCCTACCAAGAGAACTTTGGGGATGTGGGATGTGGCAGGACAGGGCTGCTCGGTACAGAAGCCAGACTTCTTTTTTTTTTTTTTTTTTTGAGACGGAGTTTTGCTCTTGTTACCCAGGCTGGAGGGCAATGGCGCGATCTCAGCTCACAGCAACCTCCGCCTCTGGGTTCAAGCAATTTTCCTGCCTCAGGCTCCCAAGTAGCTGGGACTATAGGCACGCACCACCATGCCCAGCTAATTTCTGTATTTTTAGTAGAGACGGGGTTTCACCATGTTGACCAGGATAGTCTCGATCTCTTGACCTCGTGATCCACCCACCTCGGCCTTCCAAAGTGCTGGGATTATAGGCATTAGCCACCGCACCCAGCCCACCAGACTTCTTTTACACGTAACTCTTTATTCCTTGTGTGAAAATTCAGGGCTGTTAAAGTTTAGTGGCAGAAGGAAGAGTAAAGGTGATCTTATGAGAAGAGTGATGCTAGTGACATCAGGAGGGGTACATGGCTGTGATGGGGGAGACGGTGCTGCTGGACTGAGTCAGAGGAGGGGGAAGATATGCAGCCAGCATAGTTTCCTGCTCATTGAGGATGATGGTCACTGTGTTTGTTGGGTACTTACTGTGTGCTGAGTGCTTTCCTGGCAGAGGCCCTCCCAACAAACAGCTCTCTCAGAAGCATATGTTCCTTCCTGGCATGAGGTGGCCAGAGCAGAATGTATAGGCATACCAGCAGTCCTTCCCTCCCGATGTGGCCATATGGAGGACAGGGTATCTTCCTGGGGGGTGGGATGGACCCTCTGGGCACTGTACTCTCTCCCCTGCCTGCCTCCCCCCAGTCCCTCCCATGGATGACTCAGGGCTCCCAGAAGCAATTTCTGTCTGTCCCCTTCACATTCAGGCCTTGGGGAGTCTCTGCTTCTACCTGACTCTGTGTTGTAATTTCAGGGGAGCAGCAGTGGAGGAGGCAGTGGGAACAGCAGCAGCCTCCTGACCAATGCCCGCTCTTGGGGAGTGAGGATTCTGCACGTGGATGGTACCCTTTCTGTGCTGGGCTTCTTTGGCGGGGGAGAGTTGGTGACTTTAACCAGGAGTATCAGCTTTTAGAGGGATCATGGTCGTGTGAGCTTCTGGTCACTGGAAGCCAGAAGTACTCAACTGCCATGTTGATCCACAAAGGTGAGAGGAAGTGGGGAAGGGGGAAAGCAGTGGGGATGCGGAGGGCAGGCTGTGGCCTCAGCATCCCGCAGGAGATCCCTAGAACATGCCGTTTCATGTCACTTGCTACAGCTCTCCCCAGCTAGGGTGATGATCCCGATTTACAAATGCAGAAATGATCTTAATATTCATGACCACTTAACAGGTATTGACTGTGTGCTAGGAATTACCTCATTTAATCCTCACTGCAGTCCTGTCTCCATTATACAGATGAGAAAATTGAGCTTCAGAGGGATTAGGCAAATTGTCCATGGTCTCACCAGAGTGTGTATGGTAGCCCATCTCTCTCAGTTTGACTCAGCTGTAAATTTTGTGCTCCTTCTTTTCTCATACTGTAAACAACCTTTTTGCAGCCTGTTTACACTGGAATAGTTGTCTTGAACCAGCTGGCAATGAGTGATCTCATACCCAGCTTCACTCTGAGTCTAGTTTTCTCTGATCCATTTTAGGGGATTGGTCCAGATGGGACACCCCATAGGTGCTGACTGCGGTGCTGCCCCACCCTTTGGTACCAAGATCTTCCAGGGGAGTCTTGAGGCCATAGAGGGGATTTCCTGGCCTGGGATGTGGCTTCATCTCATTGAAAAATCAGCCACTTCTGACTTGATCTCCACCCCTGCCTTCCTCTGTTAGAGAAGTGCCAGCATGTTTAGCCCTTGCTGTTCTTTCGCCTGAGGGTACAGCTGAGTAGTTCCCACGGCATGGCCTCCCCTACAGCTGCAGCTCTTCAGTGGTGCCTTAAAGTCCTTAGCAAGCCATGAGGCACCTTCTGTTCAAAGATGAGTTGTATTCAATGCTGCAAAAGAGGATGACGCCAGCTCAGGTGCTATTTCAGGGACAGAAGACCTAGTCCTTACCTCTGCCGTCAGGAGATGCAGAAGGGATGTGTAGCCAGAAGGTGGCAGGCAAGGCTGGAGTGATTCAGTGGGCTAGCTGAGCAAGTTTAGTACTGCAGCCCAGAAAGGGGCTGTGCTGGGTAAGTGAGGAGTGGAAACCTTTTCCCAACCCTCTGTCTTCTCCGCAGAAATGATGATGCACGTGCAGCAGCTTTCTCTTGCCTCTTTATGTGTGAAAAAACAAGAACCAAAGAAGCCAGAGGTAGGTCATCCTGCTGAACTAAAGGGCAAATGGATGGTTTTCAGTGAAGTCACTGACAACTTAGGTAAATCCATGACTCCCCCAAGCCATCTCTTCCTGGCCATTCTGAAAGATGGAAGAGAAATGCAGCCTCTTATTTACCTCAGTCCTAGCGCCCACAGCTTTGCAATGCCCTTTCTTCTCTCTTCTCTGTGGTACTTGCAGTCCTCCCATGGCACATACCCTGCTGAGACATCCCTTTGGCCTGGGCCACGGGCTGCCTACAGTAGTTCTGGACTAGATAAAGTTCATAAATGCCCATGGCACTGGCCAGGCTGCTATTCTGGGGACAGCTCTTGGCCAGGGAACAAGCCTGCATACTGCAGGGGTGAGAAGGAGTGATTGAAATAGCTGCCATCTTCCAAATTCTTGTTTGTTTTCCATTCTGTGCTGGCGTTAGAACTGCATATGCCACATCAAGAGAGCCCAACCTGATTTAAAGCCACAGTATCTTCACCCAAGCCTCAGTCTGAGGAAGGATTAAACCTACAGATCCACCCACAGCCTGGGATCCAGGCACAGGACAAACAGTAATAACTATTAGTTAACAGTGCTAATTAGCTAACAGTACCAGCAAACCATATCCAAAGTGGATGGAGCAGCTGGGCATGGTGGCTTATGTCTGTAATCCCAGCACTTTGGGAGCCCAAGGCTGGCAGATCACTTGAGGTCAGGAGTTCGAGACTAGCCTGGCAAACATGGTGAAACCCCAACTCTGCCAAAAATACAAAAATTAGTCAGGTGTGGTGGCGCATGCCTGTAATCCCAGGTACTTGGGAGGGTGAGGCAGGAGAATTGCTTGAACTCAAGAAGCAGAGGCTGCAGTGAGCCAATATCGCACCACTGCACTCCAGCCTGGGCAACAGAGTGAGACTCTGTCTCAAAAAAAATCAGTTTTGTAGACATCTAGCAATGGGATGAGTTTTGGGTGTAATCTGCTGGTATGAAAGGGAATGTGGGAGGCTTCTTTGGGTTGTGTTTGTCCTCAAGGTGTGGCCTAGAGGATAATCTGGAACTTCCTTGGGCCCAGAGGCACAGGTGGTCATGGATCCACCATCATCCTGCCCCTCCAGCTCTTAGTTTTAGACCTCCAGCTAAAGCTGATTTTTTATTCCATTTATTTTATGTTTATTTATGTATTTTTCAGGTATACACCAGAAGATTCATTTACTTTTTTTTTTTTCTGTTTTTATTTTATTTTTTTATTTTACTTTGCTTTTTTTGTGAGACAAGGTCTGGCTCTGTCACTCAGCCTGGAGTGCAGTGGTACCATCTCTGTTCACTGCCACCTCTGCCTCCTGGGCTCAAACCAGCCTCCCACTTCAGCCTCCCAAGTAGCTGGGACTACAGGCGTGTGCCACAATGCCTAGCTTTTCTTTTTTTTTGTAGAGACAGGGTCTCACTGTGCCACCCAGGCTGGTCTCAAACTCATGAGCTCAAGCAATCCACCTGCCTTGGCCTACCAAAGTGTTGAAGTTACAGGTGTGAGCCACCGTGCTCAGCCTCCATTTGCTTTTTATTATCAGCTTTGTTTGACCTTAGCTTAAACATTGATTTTGACCGACAGAATCAGAGTACACAAGATAGGACATAGGAAAGCAAATGGCCATTGTCTTCATCCTAGTCATATAGGGCACTTGGAACAGCATCAGTATCTAGAAAAATAAAGCTGCCATTTAGTGAGCATCTACTCTGTGCCACATGCTATGAGGTAGGTGGGTACTCCTCACATTACAGGTGACATAGCTCAAGTTCCCACCAGGCCTCTGGGCTCCAGAGCTCTTGCTCTGTGCACTGTCCTGCACCCCCTACACAGTCAGCTGCCATTGAGACTCACATACTGAGTGCTCCCTATTCATTGTGTTGCCAAGGAGGGAGCCATTGTGCCCAGGTCTGCTCCAGCTCAGGGCCCAAGAGTCTAGTTCTGCAGGCCTCCCAGCAGCAGGAAGTAAAGTGGGACAGACTGGCAGCCACTTGGCTTATCAGGCCCAGTTCCTTGACCCCCATGACTTCTTCACATCCTTAACCTATTTTTCCTTTCCATTTAGGGAACATGTCCAGCAGCAGAGTCAAGAACACGGAAAGGTCAGTGCGGTAGCTTTTCCTCATCTAATTGCAATCCCTCCCTCCCTAAACACTTCCCCACGGCTCCCTCTGGGGCAGCATCTGCTCACTTTTCTGTGGCAGGAAGCAAGTCCAGGTTCTGTTGCCCCTTTGTGTTTCCAGGGCCTGGGCCTCAGGTTTCTGGAGCAAGAGAGGCGTGTCCAAGAGCAAGTCCAGAGCTGTTGGGCCAGGGCTTCTCCTTTAGAGCCAAGACCCCATGCAGACACTTTGGCTCCTGTGTCCTCTGCCTGTTCCTGGGCATCAATTGAGGTTCAGCATCCTTTTCCTTCTGATTCAGTAGCAGTTTGGGTGAGCAGTTTGACAGCTGCCTACCATTTTCAGAACTGCCAAATTCCCAGAAACTGACAAACTGGTAGATTGATGGACTCTGTCTCCTGGTTCCTCTTGGACAGCAGGAGAGTTTCTCCCCCTAGATGTTTCTCCCAAAGATACTCTTTCAGTGGCATTTCTTCATGCACAAGCAGGAGCTAAGAAAAGTCACTTGGCACCTCTCTCATGCTCAGAATTCAAGGAAGGGGAATTGATTATAACTGTCTCAGTTAATTAGAAAGACAAGAAATTGTCCCTGAAAAGTAATTAATGAGAGCTGCTTTTAAAGGAGAACAGGCTGTTTTTTGCTTGGGTGCTACTGGTAGCCTCAAGTACAGTTGGGAGCTGTAAGGTGCCAGCCTCTTTGGGGAATCTGTGGCTGGCAATTAGGCCCAGGCTTCCAGCTGCCTTGGCTGCCCTTTCAACAGGACTCCTGGGCATTGTGGGTCCTGTTGCCTAAGAGATTTTGTAAGCTATGCAAACAAGTATCTAATAAGGGTGAGTCTCTTAATTGACTCCAAATTTGTCTTCTCAGCACCACTTTGCCCTATTTTTTCAGGAACCAGATTTCACCTGTGATATTTTTCTACCATCCTGCTACTAAGACAGCTAAACACTCTTTATCCCTCTTCCTCTGCTTCCCCTCCAAAAAACCCAGGGTCCTCATGGAGCATTCTGCCTGAGGAGTTGTTCTCAGGTCCCTCAGTATCCTAAGCCTCCAGG
>PVKP010009057.1:0-69999 GCA_004027715.1 Plecturocebus donacophilus
AAAAAAAAAAAAAAGGGAGGAAAGACGGAAGGAGGGAGGGAGGGAAAGGAGGGAGGAAGGGAGGGAGGGAGGGAGGGGAAGAGAGGGAAAAAGGAGGTAGGGAAAGAAAGAAATGAAAAAGAAAGAGTCTAGCTAACTTTTTGGTGGTTTGTAAGGATCTAGCAGCTATAATCGTCATCACTGCTCTCCTAGAAGACAGACAAGTCTCCTGGGCTCAGCTCCCACGGCTGTTGCCACAATGGAGTGGGGCGGGGTGTTGGTTGAGAGGTCTAAGGGACAGAAAGAGGGACTGGAGAGGCTATTCTGTGTGAACAGTATATCAGAGAGAAAAGTGAACACCCACGAGCCTTTCAGATGCGGCTGCTCAATGAGGGCTGTGGGCCAATATAAAACCAGAGCTCTGAAGAGCTTGAAAACCCCTCAGTATGAATCACTTGGGAAGGCTTCTAATCAATCTGTGGAAGCCGCTTTAGGGATCCCTGAGCATGGCCCCCAGGGCTCTGCTCTGCTCAGCACAGTAAAGGTGGCACCCAGCACCCTGTCTCAGCCCGCGGACACCCTTCCCTAATATGCTCTGACAAGGACCACTATGTTGCAGCCACTTCATGCGTTAAACACCTGCTCTGCACACAACCTCAGGTGTCCCCAAGGACTCCTTGGGAGAGCAGCTCCCTCAGCAGATCCTAACCCCCCTCCGGCCCCTTCACCCCCACCATGCCACTTTTAAACTGGTTTTGCACCTGACTTCCTGAGTCAATAGCTCCTTACCATTTCATTACCAACTGACCCTTTTATTGCTTCCTTGAACCCTACGTTTTTAAAGATTTTGTCCAATTAGCCAGTCATATTTATTGCATAATAATTCTTGTCCCTATGACAACCAGTGTTATCATACTGAGTTGATACAATGCCAGCCAGAAGCAAAGACATTTCTCACGGCAAACATAATTTCCATTAGACTTCTTTAAATATTGGAAATTGCTTGTGCCCTTCTTTCCATTAGGTATCCAGGGACCTCAGGGAGGGATTTCTTTCTGAGGGTTACCTTTGAGTGCCCATCAAATCTCCCTGGTTCTCACTTTTCACAGATGGGCAAACCAAACTGTTTTGACGTGAGTTAGCTTAAATCGACAAAGAATCAGATTAGAAACAGATTTTAAAAGTCTCCCCTTTTTTGGTCCCAAACTCCTCACAGCACTATTGTTTCTGAAAAATAAAAATAAGAAAGCTGCAATCAGCTGCTACCAGCCACCAAGGGAGCCTTCTCTGGCCGCAGCCTGGCCTTCCCTGCAGGATCTTGGGATTCGCTGGCCAGCAGCTGCCTCAGCATACCGCAGCCAGGGCCTGGAGCAATTGGCAGACAGAGCCTGAGAGGTGATCTGGTCTAGGCTGTCCACAAGTGTGTTTCCTGGGATGCTAATTGCTATTTTGAGGGAAAAGGCTTCTGTGGTCATTTATGAGAAAGACAGGGTTCAACAAAGGTAAACTGATTGAGTTGAGGTTTGTTTTGGTTTTACTGCAGGCCTTCCTAGAGCTTTTAAAATGCCTTTGGTCCCAAGTTTCTGACAGGAGGGTGAGGTGGCATACATTATCTCAATACTTATTGGACCTGAATGCTCTTTTTCATAGGAAAGCTATGAACAAAAGGAACTTGGTTTGGAAATGTTAGTCTCAGCCACCATGTCCACATGAGGATACAGAATTCCATAGAGGTGGAATGACCAGCACTTGGTCCCACAGCTGGATGTGGCCCTGCCAGGGCTGAAGCCAGACAATGGAGTCTAAGCTTGGACTGTTCAGACTTGGGTCTTGCCCTCCATCCCTCACCCACCACACACCTTGATTTAACCCAGGAAAAAACTTTCCAGTGGGCCACGGAAATGGAACAAATTCTGCCCAAGAGAGGCTGCATCTGAGGTTCATTTGTGTCTTCAGCAGAATCCCCCAGGCTGGTGGAAGCAGGAGGGAGTGAAGAGGCACGAGTCCCCACAGACACGGCTGCGCAGCCTGGGGCCCCAGGGCTTCCATGAGGGAGCCAGTCTGCAGCAGAGAAGCCCAGAAGGCAGCTTCCGCACAGGCACAAGCACAGCCCCCCACCCCCAACACCACAGACAGGGCCTCCTCTGGGAGGCACTCCCCCAAGCTATGTACCATGGCCTGGGCCAGTTGGAGACCATCTGGCCTGCAGATGCTGGTGATGCTCCATGGTGTCTGCCCCCACTGCAGCTGGGACAATGTCCCCAAGAGGAAGAGAGGACCTGACTACTCTTCAGAGCTTGACACACAGCACCCCCAGCCAGAAGCAAGGGGTGGGCAGGGCCCCATGCTGACCTCCCACTTGTTTGAAGCAGTGTGCAAGGCGCTGTCCACAGCAAGAGAGACGGGACTGGGCTCCATCTCCAGAGAGGCCTCCCGAGCCAGCCCAGAGGAAGGACTAAGAAAAGATTGAAAAAAGCAGAGTTGGGGCTCTCCAGTGCCATCGCGCTGCTCCCCTTCAGCTGGGATGCATTGCCTCTCCCCTCGCCCAAAGCAGCTCCTGCCACTTGGGAGAACCCCTCGCCCCCAACACTGAGCGGCACAGGTTGGCCAGCTTAGGAACTCTGCTGACAGAGCCAGACCTCCCTCCTTCCCGCCTGCCCCTAGAGTGTGCGAGGTCGCAGCAAGCAGCTGTCCTTCCTGCTGGTGGTCACCACCTCTAGCACTGGCTCTGTACCCTTTGAACATTAATTAGCAGGTGGGCTTTGATTTGAGAGGAAAGCACTCTTTGGGGGTACCCAGATGAGAGCAGTGGTCTGGTGGAGCAATGTGTGGGACTCTCTCTGGAAGGCTCTTGCTCATTATAGCAGAACTGGAAATTTGATTTCCAGGCCTGAGTAGAGGGGTGGGGTATGAGTGGCTCTCCAGTCTGGTAACAAGGTGAATTCCTGAACCTCCTTGGGTCTTGGCTTTTCCTCTGTGAACTCCGACTTGGGGGTTGTTGGGAGGTGATTTAGTGCTGTTCTAACACACATCCTGGTATCTGCCCTTCATAACACAAGTACAGAAGCAGATGGCAGTGTTTTAACTCCAGTCCCTGTGGACGCGGAGGGCGCTGTGTGGGGAGGAGTGCCACAACCCAAGACCCCAGCGCACATTTGTCCTGAATGGAAACCTCCTCTGAGAGTTTCTTCAGCAAGCAAAATGCCTGTCTACCATGCTAATCACCCTCACCCCACTTGATCATGTTCATACCCAGACCTGAGCTACACCCTCAACCAAATTAGTCCCCCGCCAATCTGGGACCTCTTGGAGACTGTAGGGTAAGGAAAAGAGGTGAGGGACACAGCTTACATGAGCTTAAGATTCCTTTGGTTCCTGAAGGTAAGGAGGGAAACACGGGTTGATGGAGGGATTGTTTCAGGTCTCACCAACAAAGAAGGGAGAGGTGAAATAAGAATACATGGGGCCAGGTGTGGTGGCTCTCGCCTGTAATCCCAGCATTTTAGGAGGCCAAGGTGGGTGGATCATTCGAGGTCAGGAGATTGAGACCATCCTGGCCAACATGGTGAAACCCCTTCTCTACTAAAAATACAAAAATTAGCCAGGCAGTAGTTGTATGCGCCTGTAATCCCAGATACGTGGGAGGCTGAGGCAGAAGAATCGCTTGAACCCAGGAGGCAGAGGTTGCAGTGAGCTGAGATCATGCCACTGCACTTTTGAGACAGAGCAAAACCCTGTGTCAGGAAAAAAAAAAATAATAATACATGGATACATGGGCCACATGAACAAAACAGGTTCTCTTCAAATAGAAGCTGGTTGGTCACATCACCCCATTGATAAGATCCCTGTCTAGCTACAGACAGCCTTCCAAGACATGTGACCAGCTTTTGAAGCCTGGGACTACCACTTACAACTGGAGGACCTTGGGCAAAATAGTTGGCCTCACTAAGCCTCAGTTTACCCACAGGGATGATAAAATCAACTCTTAGGATTGCCTTGTGAATCAGGCTAAGTGGTGTAGGCAGAGCTGGCCTGATTCCAACAGCTCAAAGATGTAACCAAGGAAAAGAGCTTATGGACTCATGGAAGAGACAAAGAAACCCACGTGGCAGGAGCTGCAGACAGTGAGAGCTGTTTGAACACTGGAAATAGGGACTTCACTCTGGCTAGGGGTGATCTGAAGGGCCCCCCCAGGTGGGGAAGGAGGGAATCATCCAGGTACCGACTGCATATGTGTTTATGGAACTGCAAGCACGGTGGGGGGTGGAAAGGAATTGTGAGGTGTGTACAGAACGTGGGAGGAGGTGGATTGAGACGCTCTCAGTGTCCTGAGCCAAAGCTGTGAACCACATTTCAGTGGCCACAAGGGTTACAAGCTAGGAAGGCATGATAACCTTTGGGTTTTGGAAAGGTTATTTGGCCAACTATAAAAGAAGGGGACAGGGCACCCTGAAGGCAGGGGGCCGAGTAAGAAGTGGTTCTGTTCTGTGGTGGAGGATCCTGGGCTCAGAACTGAGGTAGAAGCAGTAGAGAGGGGAGACAAGGTGGCTCCAAGAGCTGGGATTTGGGTGGCATCACTGTGGAGGCTGAGGGAGAGGGAATCACTCAAGTTGCTGGCGTGGGTGGTTGATGGTACCAGTCACCGGGAGAGGGTTCACAGAAGGGAAAGATGACCCATTCCATTCCTAACATCAAAATTAAAGTGCCCAAACAAGTAGAGATACTCAGTTACATAGCACATAGTAGAAGCTTTATAAATACCTGTTGAATGAATATGGTTGGAGTCCAGGCTGGAGCTCAGCAGGGATGGCACCACAATTTGGCAGTGTACAGTCTTCAGCACACAAGGATAGATAGCGTGGAGGTCTCGTGTTCAGAAGACATCCCTTGGCCAGGCACAGTGGCTCATACCTGTAATCCCAACACTTAGGAAGCTGAGGTGGTAGGAGTGCTTGAGCCCAGGAGTTTGAGACCAGCCTTAGGCAACATGGCATAAACACTATGTCTACAAAATTATATATATATATATATATATCTGGGCCTGGTGGCATGCACCTGTAGTCCCAGCTACTTGAGTGGCTGCGGTGGGAGGATGGACTGAGGCCATGCAGTTGAGGCTGTAGTGAGCCATGATTGCACCAGTCCACTCCAGCATGGGTGACAAAGTGAGATCCTGTCTCAAAACAAACAAAAAACCCTATTATAATTTTTGACTGGAATGCATTTAATCCTGTTATGAGTTGAATTGTGTCCCTCCAAAATTCATGCTGAAGTCCTCAGTGTTTCAAAATGACATTAATTGGAAATAGGCTTGTTATAGATGCAATCAACTAAGATGAACAGAGCAGGATGGGTCCCTAGTCCAATACAACTGATGTCCTTATAAAATGAGGGCAATTGGACAGAGACACTACAGTGAGAATGTCATGTAAAGGCTGGACTCACACTTCCACAAACCAAGCAAAGCCAGCTAGGATGCAGCCCTGGAAGAGACCCTTCTCTAGTGCCTTCAGAGGAAACATGGCCCTGCCAGCATCTTCATTTCGGACTTATTTTTATATATTGCCTTTGTATCCAGATCCCTGCTCGATTTATTTCTTAATTTTGAGAGTGTAGAGACTCTTTTGGATTTTCCTACATTCAAAATTACACAGTCTGCAAATGATAACACTTATTTCTTCCATTTTTAAAATACTTTTCCCCAATTTTTCCAGCTTTATTGCACTGGTTAGGACTTTTGTGACAACCCTGAGTAGAAATGGTACATTGAACACCCTTTGCCTGTTGCTGAACTTGGGGAAAGTGACTATATTAGTTCATTTTCATACTATTGATAAAGACATACCTGAGACTGGGTAATTTATAAAGAAAAAGAGGTTAAATGAACTCACAGTTCCAAGTAGCTGGGAAGGCTTCACAATCATGGTGGAAGGTGAAAGGTATGTCTTACATGGTGGCAGACAAGAGAGAACATATGCAGGGGAACTCCTCTTTATAAAACCATCAGATCTCATGAGACATTCACTATCATGAGAATAGTATGGGAAAAACCTGCCCCAATGATTCAATTACTTCCCACCATTTAGTAGAGATGGGGTGTTACCATGTTGGCCAGGCTGGTCTTGAACTCCTGACTTCAGGTGATCTGCCCGCCTCTGCCTCCCAAAGTGCTTGGATCACATGCATGAGCCACCATGCCTAGCCTATTTGTGGGATCTTGACTGAAATTACATTAAATTTTTAAATTAATTTGGGGGGAAAATTCACTTTCATAATATCTAATAAGTATCCAGAAGCACTGAATAAATATTTCTCCATTTACCCAGGTTTTCTTTCACATACATGGTGATATGGTTTGGCTGTGTCCCCACCCGAATCTCACCTTGAATTGTAATAATCCCCATGTGTAAAATGTGGGACCAGACAGAGATAATTGAATCATGGGGGTGGTTTCCCCCAAGCTGTTCTCATGCTAGAGTTCTCACAAGATCTAATGGTTTTATAAGGGGCATATACCATCGTTCAGCTCATTCTCTCTCCTGCTGCCATGTGAAGAAAGATGTGTTTGCTTCCCCTTCTGCCAGGATTGTAAGTTTCCTGAGGCCTCTTCAGCCATGTGAAACTGTGAGTCAATGTAACCTCTTTTCTTTATAAATGACCCAGTCTCAAGTACGTCTTTATTAGCAGTGGGAGAATGGACTAATATATATGGTAAAGATTTTTCATATGATTTCCACATTCTAAAAAACTATAATATTATAAATATATACAAACAAAATATTTATCCAGTGCGCACTTCGGCAGCACATATACAAACAAAATATTTATCTTGTACATATATTTATCAATATATATCTCCCACAATGTTAAGAAGAAGAATAACATGAATACCCACAGTCATCACCCAACATAGGAAGGTAGTGCCTTTGCCTTTGGACTCTTACATGTTCTTCTCCCCAGTTTCTATCCCCCTTTCTCTTCCCACCCTGAGTAGGGTACTACCCTGAGTCTGTGTTAATAAATCTCTTGCTTTTTATTACAGTTTCACTCCAAATGTATGTGTCCCAAAATAATGCATCTTTTAATTTTGTGTTTCTTTTTGACTTGCGTTGCTTGTTTAACATGTTAGTGACAATCAGTGATATTTTCCCTGTAGCTATATCTTCCTTCCTTCCTTCCTTCCTTCCTTCCTTCCCTCTTCCTTCCTTTTCCTTCCTTCCTTCCTTCCTTTTTCTTTTGATGAGTTAAACTCCTTCGCCCAGGCTGCTGAAGTGCAGTGGCACCATCTCGCCTCATTGCCACCTTCACCTTCTGGTTTCAAGTGATTCTCCTGCCTCAGCTTCCCGAGTAGCTGGGATTACAGGCACCCACCACCTGGCCCAGCTAATTTTTGTATTTTTAGTAGAGATGGGTTTTTACCATGTTGGCCGGACTGGTCTCAAACTCCTGACATTGTGATCTGCTCACCTTGGCCTTCTAAAGTGCTGGGATTACAGGCCTGAGCCACTGCGCCTGGTTTGTAGCTATATTTTCATTGCTATGTAATATTCCATTTTACAAATATACCATCACTGGCTATTTTAATTGTTTTCAGTTATTTTGTATTATGAACAAGGTTGCTATTAACATGCTTGTAAATGTCTTTAGTGTAAAAGTTTTTTTCTAAATGGGCTATTATTTTTTGGCTGTTTTTTTGTTCTTTCAGTTCTGTCTTCGATTAACGCTGGTATTTAGGAAAATTATATTTTTTTTAAATTTACTTATTTTACTTTAGGTGCATACTACATCTGGCGTTTCTCCCCGTTATCCCTCCCCACCCTCCCCTCCCTCCCCACCCCCCGCTGTCTCTCCCCTACCCTCCCGAGTTGCCCCCAGTGTGTGATGCTCCTCTCCAAGTCCATGTGTTCTCGTTGTTCAATATCCACCTATGAGTGAGAACATACGGTGTTTGGCTTTCTGGTCTTGTGTCAGTTTGCTGAGAATGATGGTTTCCAGATTCATCCAAGTCCCTACAAAGGACACGAACTCATCGTTTTTTTATGGCTGCATAGTATTCCATGGTGTATATGTACCAGGGTCTCACTATGTTGACCAGGCTGGTCTTAAATTACTGGCCTCAAGTGATCCTCCCTCCTCGGCCTCCCAAAGTGCCAGGATTATGATATGAACCACCACACCTGGGCTGGGAAACTAGATTTGAACATTTATCTTGTGTCCAATTTGAGTACAATTTACTTGGGTTTTTCATCATAAACAATAATATCATCTATAAAGTATAATGATTTGGGCTACTCCCTTTTAATAATTATACATTTCAGAATCATAGACCATTGCTAAATTAATGCGGTGATGCAAAGCATTCCAGTTTCATTCCTAAATTTGGTGGGACTATGCTGGAGTTTCACTGTGCTATATGTTGGCTGTTAAATGTTGGCTTTGAGAAATAATATTTGTATTATATTAAGGAAAGCTTCTACTTCTAGGTAGAGTGTTGAGTTTTGTCAAATACTTCCTTTAGCTTCCATTGAAATGATCATAACTTTTTATTGAACTATTGAGGTGAGAATCACGCTAATATATGTTTTCATAGTCTCTCATACAAATTAAGCCAATCATTAATATAGTATGGACACTTTCTGGTTATTCTCAAGACCAAAAACAGTCACAAATACAACTTCAGGTCTCAGTCATCCTCCAAGATCTTTCTTCCTGAGACTCTTTTCATTTGTAGCTGAGAAAATTGATTTGGCCAAGCTGACAGTGACTCTTGACAGACAGGTTAAAGCCAGGTGTCCTCCCTCATGCTGATGATGGCTCCTACAGAGCAGGCATAGTAGACTAGGAAGGAAAGTATTAAAATATTTCCTGGCCGGGCGCAGTGGCTCACACCTAGCATCCTAGCACTTTGGGAGGTCAAGGTGGGTGGATCATGAGGTCAGGAGTTTGACACCAGCTTGGCCAACATGGTGAAACCCCATCTCTACTAAAAATCCGAAAATTAGCCAGGTATAGTGTCATGCGCCTGTAATCCCAGCTACTGAGGAAGCTGAGGCGGGAGAATTGCTTGAACCTGGGAGGCGAAGGTTGCAGTAAGCCAAGATTGCGCCATTGCACTCCAGCTCTGGACAACAGAGCAAGACTTGTCTCTGGGGAAAAAAAAATTCCCTAATCCCAGTCATTTCCCTGTGATTAGGATTATGAAATGAAAAGCCGCAGCTGGAGCTGGGCAGGGGAACAGATGCCTGGCAGAGTCAGAGTTGATGCAGGGTGAGTGAGCAGAGACAGTGAAGTCTGCAGTTAAAATCCCCAGACAGGGTCCTGGTCCCATCCCAGTGGGCTTCCTGCCTGCCAGCCTGGGGAGTGGTGCAGGCTGACCCCAACCAGGTAAGAGCCATGCGTCTGTTCTCCTTCGAGCATCTGTAGTTTCAGGGTAGTGCGCCGCCCAGAGCTGGTGTGTGTGACTGTGTGTGTGCCCATGTGTGCTGCAGCATGCAGAAAGGTGTGACGGGAAGACCAGCGGCTGTAGTCTGGAGGTGCCCAACTGTCCTCTGTCTGACGGTATCTCTCCTAGTATTCTTTCCCAGGCTGTTTTTGCACTCTTTTCTCTCATTACCTTCTCCTCTCCCCACCTCCATCCATTTCTTCTTCTGATAGGCATTTTATTTCCAAATTTCCAGGCTCACTCAGAATTGAAGTGTAAGGCTGACGCTGCTGCCAGTGATGGATGGCATTTCGGGAAGAGAAAAGAGGGAAGAGGAGCAGGGGTGAGGAAGCCTGGGAATTGGATGTAAGCAGGGCTCAGTCAGGAAGCCTGGGCACAGCTCCCAGCCCTGCTGGTGGCTGACTTTCTCACAGTGCCTGGGGCAGGACTGGCCATACTGAGTGGATGAACCAAATCCTTTGGAGATGACCTTGATCCTCTTAGCAAGCTGTGGCCCCTTTCTCTTAGGCATCACTATCTGATAGGGATTTTTTCTTTTATTTAATCACCTGGCATTTGGTCCATACCTTTTGTGTAGTGGGCACCTATTAGGGGCCAGGGACACAGGGAGGATCAGACACGGTGCTGCTCTCAAGAAGTCTCTGTGAAGTGGGGGACACGGGGCTCAGATGTGTGCAACTGTGAACAAGTGCTCTGACAGAAGCAGGCGC
This sequence comes from Plecturocebus donacophilus, assembly GCA_004027715.1. Classification (NCBI taxonomy): domain Eukaryota; kingdom Metazoa; phylum Chordata; class Mammalia; order Primates; family Pitheciidae; genus Plecturocebus; species Plecturocebus donacophilus. Next base: position 10,132 of record PVKP010009057.1, read on the forward strand.
TCCACCAGGGGAGGACTGTGGAGGGGGTGGGGGAAGGCTTCCCTGAGGAGGTGACATGTGAGCTGAGTGTGGGAGGTCTAGGAGGAGACAGACAAGTTGGGATGGGGACGTCAGTCTGCTTGGGCCACCATAACAAAACACCATAGACTGGGTGGCTTAAAACACAGGAAATTATTTCTGTGGTTCTGGAGGCGGATGCCTCAGGTCACATCCCAGCTCGGGGGGGCACTGAGGAGGGCTCCCCTCCTGGCTTAGAGACAGCTGCCTTCTCATCATGTCCTCACGTGGTGGGGAGGGTGGGCAGGGAGAGAGCTCTCTGGGGTCTCTTCTTGTCAGGATGCTAATCCTATCGTGGGGGCCCCATTCTCATGACCTCCTCTAACCCTAAACACCCCACAAAGGCCCCACCTCCTAATACTATCCGATGGCGGGATGAGGGCATCCACATATGAATTTGGAGGGGGCCACAGTTCAGTCCACAGCAGGATGTGTGCGTGTGGAGTGAAGCAGGTATTTTAGGCTGAAGGAAAGCCTGAGCAAAGGCAAGAAGACAGGACAGTGTCACCAGCCAGGGAATTAGAAGCAACTCAATATAGTGAGGAAGCAGGTCAGGCTCTCGGGGGTTGGGGTGAGAGATGAGGCTGGAGGGACCCATGTGCCATGAAAAGGCTTTTGAGTTTTAACTCAAGGACCTGTGCTTCCCCAAACTGACCAGTCCTCAACATCACCTGGGAAACTTGGAAGGAAACAGGTTCCTGGGCTTTGATCCAACCAAAGGAATCAGAATCTGCACAGGTGGGGCCTCAGAATCAGCCTTCCCAGCAGCACCGTGGGGAGTACAGGGGAGCCTCAGGAGGGTTTGGGGAGGGAGGAAGTAGCTTGTGGTAGACCCCACACGCGTCCTTGCTCCTCTGTTGGAGAAAGTGATGAAAGCAGACCTGGGTCTGGGAATGGTGTCCTCAGCAGTTGCTGCTCAGATCAGTTGCTTCCTTGGACCATGTTCCCGTGAGCAAGACAGGAGTCACCAGGACTCTAGGAAATGCAGGTTTCCATTTGGACAAGCTACTTTAGGCTGGACAGTCAAGGGATGGCAGAAGGGTCCCCTCACCCCACTCCTGTGCCACTTGGCTCTAATGGTGTGAGCTGGAAGGACCATCTCTGTCATTTTTCCCTTCATCCTGAGTGAAACTTGTTTCCACAGCCCACGTGGTGCCATATTTCCAACATTCAGAGCATGTTGAAAAGTTGGGAAGAGGGGTGAAGCTTGTGTTTTCACCCAGAGTAAGTCAAAGGGGCTCCTTGGAATGGTCCATTTCCCTAGTTGTCAGCAGAGGAAGGGGCTTTGTGATCAGTTTACATTATATTTGTTTTCCTCCTAGACCTCCCTTCAGAAGATGATAATGAAAGTGTCTGATGCATAAGGAAATAAACAAGGTTGTTCTCCAGCCCAGAAATGTGCCAAGCTCAAGGGCTAAGGCGGGGTCAAGACCACACCGAGGGGTTGCCAGTCACAGGGTGGAGTCCGAGCTCCTCACTCCCCTGCTCTGCAGCTTCATTCTTTCCCTGCATTTCCTGGGTTAAAATTTACACTAAGTAACACGGAAATCAGGCAGGTTCACACCTCCAAGCCTCCATTTATGCTAATCTCTTCACCCAAAATGCCCTCTCACCCCTCCTCCTCTGTCTGGCGAATTCCTGCTCATTCTTCGGCCCAGTTATCTGTGGTACCTCTTCTCACCCAACACACACCCCTCAATGTAGCCTTTTCTGTGAGCAATCTACACCACCTTATGCTGACCTGGATGGGAGCACGTATATAGAAAGTTTATGTGCCTGCCCCTCCCCAACTCAACTTGACCAGAAATTCCTCAAGGGTAGGGTCTGGGTGCTAAATTTTGTCTCTGCAGTCTCTGACACATCATAGGAGCTCAACAAATATCTGCTACACCAACCAGAATCCAGATGAACAAGAAAACCCCTGACATGTAGATGTCATAATTTAACAGCATTCTAAGGATTTGCTCATGGTTATCTTTAGGACAGGAAGCTTTTAAAGCCTCAGTATAGACATGACACCCCATTCCCCTGGCAAAAGCAAACAAAAACAAAAAAACAAAACCTTTAACCCAAATAAACTGAAAGAGATTATTTGCATCTCAAAAGATTGGAGGGAGGCAGGTTTTCTTTAAACATTAAGCCTTTGCTGGAACTTTCAGAAACTTGCCTTATAGATCATTAACTTCGAGGGGAGGGTGGAAGCAGAAGCCGTGGAGTCTGAATTCAGAGGTGCCTCTGTAAAGAGGAAACAAGGCAGAAAATCTTGGAGCCAGGCGGAGCTGGGTCCAGATTCTAGCTACACTGGCTGTGTGGCCTTGGGCAAGCTGCTTAACCTCTCTGCACCTCGATTTCTTTATCACCAAAGTGGAGATACACTATACCTATTTTGCGTGGTTGTTGTAAGGATGTAAAAGATGCTATGTTGGGTTCCTTAGCTCATAGGACTCCCCAGTAATAGTAACAGTGCTGCTGCTGTCAGGCTTAACACTGCACATGCAGGAGAAGAAGGAGTCTTGAGGGGTTTTCAACTTGGCAGGAACAAGAAAGCCAGGAAGGGCCAAGCCACTGTGCCAGCACATTTTCAGTATCACAGCATTTCATGATTTTTTTCACAAATCTTTTAATTTTTTTTTTTTAAACCAAATCTTTCCTTGTTGAACAGGCAGATGCTGGCGACAGCACTGTGCACTGTATCGGCATGAGGACCTGGACTCTAGGAGACTGGACTGCCGCTTACCCAGCTGTGGATCCTGGGGAGTTCACTTACACTCAGTGTCTGTAGGAAGAAGACAATAGCCAGTGCCCACCTCTTAAGGCTGAAATATGAGATAACGAATTTAAACTCCTTAGCCAACACCTGGTGCCCAGTAAGCCCGCTGCAAACAATGCAGGCACCACTCTGTGAAACAATCAGTACTAATAAGCAAAAGCAGTCGATGCTTTGTTCAAGGAACTTCTTGTTCTCGGAACATGGTGAGTTTTGGGGAAGGCAGAGGCCAACCAGACCCTGGAGACCACCTGTCACCAGAGCTGTGTAACTGCTACAGGAGAGGGGTCCTGGCCAGACCCCAAGAGTTGAATCTCTCACAGGAAAGAATTAGGGCAAGGCCAGGTGCAGTGGCTCATGCCTGTAATCTCAGAACTTTGGGAGGCCGAGACAGGTGGGTCACTTGAGGCCAGAAGTTTGAGACTAGCCTGGCCTACATGGTGAAACCCCAACTCTACTAAAAATACAAAAATTATCCAGGTGTGGTAGTGCGTGTCTGTAGTCCCAGCTACTCAGACAGCTGAGGTGGGAGAGTTGATCACCCCACTGCACTCCAGCCTGAGCAACAGAGCAAGACACTGTCTCAGAAAAAAAAAAAAAAAAAATTCAAGGTAAGTCCGCAGTGCAAAGCAAAAGCAAGTTTAGTAAGAAAGTAAAGTGGTGGCTCATGCTGTAATACTAGCACTTTGGGAGGCCGAGGTGGGCAGATCATGAGGTCAGAAGTTCGAGACCAGGCTGGCCAACATGGTGAAACCCTGTCTCTACTACAAATACGAAACTTAGCTGGGTGTGGTGGCGCACGCCTGTAATCCTAGCTTCTGAGGAACTGAGGCAGGAGAATCACTTGAACCCGGGAGGCAGAGGTTGCAATGATCCGAGATCTGGGCAACAGAACGAGATTCTGTCTCAAAAAAATAAAAACAAAAAGAAAAAAAGAAAGTAAAGTGGTGAAAGTACAAAGTACAGTTACTCCATAGAGTGGGGAGTTCTGGAAAGTAAGAGGAGGAATGCGTCTACCCTAGGTACAATACTCACTTATATAGGATGAGAAAAAGATCATGGGGAGATGTGCTCTGCCACAAGGGTTTGTGATAAAGGATTAATTTTCTTAATCACTATATTTTGCAATAACTGATATTATTAACTTGAAAAAGCAAAATTAGGAATGAGCCTGTTCTCAAGATACCAGGATATCAGGACACTCCTAGTCTGGGTCTGTTTAGTAAACGTTATTAATTTGTTCCCTAAGCCGTAAACATCTAGAAGCTAGGAATAGCTAACTTACTGTGAATGCACCCCAGCAAGCCCCAGACTCATTCTCACCCTCACACAAGATGGAGTCGCTCTGGTTCGAACGCCTGTGACATAACCTTGGGCCTGTACTGGGACACGGAGGGTTTGCCCTGGATAATCTCTCAAGTTCCCAGATTGGCAAGAGGCCAGTCCACTCGCGGCTCCCCAGGCTCCGCTCTCCTGTCGCCCTGCCAGGCGCCCGGTCCCCCGCCGTGTGCAACGCAACCCCCTCCTCCCTCAGGAGGCAGCCCCTCTAGAAAGCTTCCTTCCCTCCTCCCTGCCCGGGCACACGGCGCGGCCCTTACTGTTGCTGTGCTGGCCGTGTCATTTGGAGGTTCACCAGAACCCCATGCTTGACAGTGAAGCCTTGTCGGCTGAAGGAAAGGCGAACGGGCACTTTCTCTTTGTAGAGATTTCCGGAATCTCCTGGGGCCACTTTTATTGCTTCCCGTCTTTTGTGGAAACACAGGCTTGGAAATAGGTGAGGCTCAGTCACCCCCTCCGGGTGGAAGGGGAAAGCAAGCGCCGTCGGTTCCGGCCGCGGCTGCAGGGAATGCCCTTGGCTGCGACCCCCGCGCTGGGGGTCGATCCCCGCCCCGCGCTGGGGAAAGTGGCGAGGTGGGCTAGGGAGACCCCAGGACCCCGAGACCCGGTCCCCACCGAGGCGGCGGCGGGCAGTGCTGGCACCGTGGCAGGCGGGAGGCGCGGACCGCGTCCCCTCCGCGTTTCCCTCGCACCTCTGGAGAGCGAGAACCAACGACCTTGACCTCGGAGGAAGCGGCTCCTCCGGGCGGGGGGCGGCCCCACAGAGAGGGCGGCCGGCTCCTCCAGAAAAGTCCACAAAAAAGGCATTCCTCGGCTTCCACCCGAAAGGCGAGCCCTGGGTGTAGGGTTACCGGCGGCGCGCGGGGCCGGCGAGAACCCGGTGCGTCCCCAGCTACCGCCTGCGCCCCGGGCCTCCGCTCTCGCGCCCGCTGTCCCGTGGGGAAGGGGCCAGCGTCCTGCGAGCCGGCGGCCGCCCCGTCGTCCCCACGCTCGGGGCCGCCCCGGGACTTCCCTCCCGCGCCCCTGACCGCCGGGGCCACTCGCTCCCTGGGCCGCGGCGCGGAGAGGCGGCTCCACGGGGCTCCGGGAGAGTGGGAGGCCCAGGCCCGGCTCCTCCAGCCCCTCCCGCGGCCCCTCCTCTCCGCGCTCCGCTCCCTCTGCCCGGCGCGGCCCGGGAAGCGCGGGCTTGCCCGTTCTCCCCTCCACTGCAAAGCCGCGAACGGACAGCCGATGCCACTTCCTTCCCCGCCCGACCCCGCTTCCCCTCCTCTCGCCGGGAGGGAGTGCAGCCCGCTGGGCGCTGCGCCGTCTGGACCCACCCGGGACCCCGGGGCTGGCCGCAGAAGTGGGAGCTGGCGCGGCCTCGGCGCAGCCTCGGACCCGTGGTCGGCCGCGCCCCGAGGGGCGAGGCCTACGAGCCGCACTCCCTCCCGCCCGGATTCGGGGCTGGAAGTCCCTCCCCGAACCCAGCAGCGGGCCTGGGAGGGAGAAGGGGCTGGAGTGGGCCTCGCCTCTCCTAGGGATGGAGGGGACGGAGGCGGCGGTGGCCAAACTTGCGGGCGACAGCCCCCAGTGAGTATGGAGGAAGCGGCGCCTGGCCTGCCGGGCGGGGGTGGTGGACCCAAGGGGCGGCGGAGCAGGGAGCCCGGGTCGCCCCGGCCGCTGGGAAGCGGGCCTCCCAAGGGCTCAGAGCTGGAGGGTCGTGGGGAGGCCCGCCCTTCACGTCCATCTTCGTTTGGCCTCTCTGAGTTAAAGGAAATAGATCACAGTGCTTGGGCCACAGAACCAGGCGGCTCTGAGCTGACCGTTCTTCCTGAAAGCCCGTGCCAATGGGACCCCAGTGGGAGGGTCTCATTCTTTAAGGTCTCTGGGATGCTGTGCCAGAGTTTACCCATTAACAATGCTTACTTTTATTTTTTGGAGCCAGGGTCTCGCTCTGTCGCCCAGGCTGGAGTGCAGTGGTGCGATCACGGCTCACTGCAACCTCAACCTACCCAGCTCAAGCCATCCTCTGGCTTCAGCCTCCCAAAAGCAAAAAGTTCTTTTAACTTAGGAGAAATTGCTTATATTACATTATAATCCCCTGTTTTCTGGATTGGACTTTAGAGGAGAAGAAGGAGGTGCAAAGAGAAACTTGCTCATTCTCTATTAACTCATAGAACAAATTATTTCTGTCTTCCTAAAGATAATCCTTAAACTTTAATGGCTTAAAACTGATGTGACATTTCACATTATGTGTGTATTTTGCTTTATAAAATATGTGCATTCCTGAAAGCTTGTGTATAAATTGAATTGTAATAAACGACTACAGAGGGACTTGCCGTTTAAGAGAATTTTATGGTAACTCCTTGGTAACTGTTATGAAGTGGATAACTCATAATTTGTAGTTTATACACATGTGGATTTTTTTTTTTTTTTTTTTACATGTGGATTTTTATACATGAAGTTTACTTCAAGTGGGGCACATCTAGGTATATGATATTAAAGTTGCATTCCCTCAGAAGGTAGAATAAATATTAAGACACTGTGGCATGTAGGTATGCATGCAACACCCTGAGTCAAATCCCTGCTAACCTTCATTCCTGTGAAGGGGTAAATTCAGCCATGCTGCTAAGGATCTGTGCAATGCTGGCAAGTCACCCAGCCTCTGGGGATGGAACATTTTCACTGACGAAATTAGAGGAGTGGGGTTAAGTGATCACTACATGTTTTGGAAAAGGCCTGGGCTTGGAATGAGAAGCTTTGGATTCTGAACTGGCCCTCCCCTTAGCACCTGTGTGTCGTAATCTGTGCCTCAGTTTCTCCATCTGTAGAAATATAATAAAGCCATTTTGTTTGTTTTGTTTTGAGATGGAGTCTCTGTTGCCCAGGCTAGAGTGCAGTGATGGGATCTGAGCTCACTGTAACCTCCGCCTCCCAGATTCAAGTAATTCTCCTGCCTCTGCCTCTCAAGTAGCTGGGACTACAGGTGCCCACCACCACGCTCAGCTAATTTTTTGTATTTTTAATGGTGGGGTTTCACCATGTTGGCCAGGCTGATCTTGAACTCCTGACTTCAAGTGATCCACCTGCCTTGGCCTCTCAAAGTGCTGGAATTACAGGTGTGAGCCACTGTGCCCTGTCAGTAGTGCCATTCTGTCAGAGTTATGACAGGATTCTTGGCGGGGAGTGAGTTAGAAAGCACTTTCAGTCCCGCCTGGCATAGAGCAGATGCCTGATTGGTGTTCGTCACTGGTCAAGGTCTCCCTTTGAGCACAACCCCATGCTCTAGTCCTGTGGCTTGTTTATCAGGGGTCAGGGGTGAGGTTGGGTGCAGCACTTTCTACCAGAGGGTCAGATCCTGCTTGGTGTCTTTCTGACATCCATCATCCTCATTTGCTCCCCTTGGAGAGGGAAGAGCATGTTGCCTGTTAGCAGAGTTAGCAGATGTGGGCATCCTCCACTGAAACTACCCTTCAGCAAAGCAAGAGGCCAGGGATTGGGAAATCACCCTGGTTTTCACTCTGGTCCATGTTTGGCATAGGATTAGTTGTACTTTGAAGCTTCATTTTGCCCATCTGTAAAACAAGGATAGAAAAACTAGAACACTGCTCAGACTTGGAAGAAAAATTCAGCAATAACTTATTTGTACTCTTCAATGATTTGCATTTTTTAAGAAGTGTTTTCACATCATCTATGGCAGGGATTCCCAACACCCAGGCCATGAACCAATAGCAGTCCACAGACCACAGCAGTCTGTAGCCTGTTAGGAACCAGGCCACACAGCAGGAGGTGAGTGGCAGGCGAGCAAGTGAGCATTACCACCTGAGCTCTGCCTCCTGTCAGATCAGTGGCGGCATTCGATTTTCATAGGAGCGCGAATTTTGTCGACTGCGCATGTGAGGGAGCTAGGGTGCAAGCTCCTTATGAGAATCTAATGCCTCATGATATGAAGTGGAACAGTTTCATCCCAAAACCATTCCACCCCACCCCACCCCATCCATGGAAAATTGTTTTCCATGAAACCAGTCCCTGGTGCCAAAAAGGTTGGAGACCACTGGTCTAGAGGGTGTCCTCTGCTCTGTCTCCAAGTTACTCTCATCTGGACAGGACTCAACACCAAGACACTGAGGCACGAGAGGTTATGGGGGTTAGTCTTGTGCTGGGTCTCAGAAGCTCTGTCTGTTTTCTCCTCCAGAAGGCCCAAGACAGGGAGTGGAGCAGCCAGGCCCATGGAGAGGACCTCAGCTGTGGTGTGGAGTGGTCATGAGCCACAACTGGATAATGGACACCCTCCAAGACCCTGGCCTTGCCCTCAGGAAAACAGAACATCCAGCCTGATGGCCCCCCAGCCTCCCAGGGTATGGAGGACACAGCTTCAAGGCCCCTCTGTGCTGGAATCCAAGGTGAGGGCTTTGAAGGAGAAGATGACAGGGGGCAAACAGGGCGTGAGTCCCTGCCCCACTTCCCATGCATGGTCATCCCCCAAGAAACCCAAATGCAGACGAGGCAAGGCAGGGGGAGCCGGGACTCCGTCAGAGGGGTCTTTCCTGCCAGGTGCTGTGGTGGCTCCTCATACTCCGAACCTGCCTGATGGGCAGCTGGACAGCGGTGTCAATGAGGAGGAACCCGCCAGGGATGAGGGCCCCAGGCCTCCCAGGCCACCTGGCCCTGGGCGTGAGTACTGCAACAGGAGGAGCCCGTGGCCTCCAGAGGCCGAATGGACACTGCCCGACCATGAGAGAGGTCCGCTGCCGAGTCCCAGCTCTTTGCAACAGAGCCCCATCCATGGAGTTACTCCTGGACAACCTGGGGGTCCTGGTCTTTGTAACAAAATCATCCACATTCCCAGGCCAAGGACAGGAAGGTCCTACCCTTTTCCAGATGACGTGGTCACAGAGGGTGATCTGGACAGCACATCCCTGACCTCTGAGGAGGACTTTGCACCCAGGACAGCCCTGCTGGGGGAGCTCTGGAGAGCTGGAGACCTGCAGGCTCTGGGTGCTGGGAGCAGCGCCTTGTCCCTGTCTGACCGGGTAGAGAGGAACCGCCTGTTGCTCCAGGAGATGCTCAGCGTTTCTGGGCAGAGCCCCCGCAAGGTGGGAACCCCCGCCTGGACTCTGTCCTGGGACACAGCTGCACCAGGTGAAGCACACTGTGTAGGTCCAGGTGGTGGGGGGAGCAGGAGGGAGTCCAGAGGGAGGAAAAGGGGAGGAGGGGTCCCACAGAGGGAGTGGGACAGGAAAGGAGAGAGAGCCTGACAGGTGCCTGCCACCAAAATCATCAGGATAGCCTCTTATTCTTGGTGACATAGATTCTTTGCTGCCTCATGGGCAGCCTGTCTGCTGAAGACCCCCATAACCAGGCAGACCAATGGGAGGCCACCCTGTGTGCCTGGGGTTAGAGGCCACTATGATGTCTTCCTTGTGGCTTGGATTCCTTTCTGGAGTGGCTTTTTGCCTCTCCCTCTAGTGACATGCCCTCACCCCTAGTGAGGGCCCTCTTGTGGGGCAAGTAGACAGGAACCCCTTCCTAAAAGGAGGCTAGGTGTTCTAGCAGCTGGGCTGAGCTCAGACCGTAGCACCAATGGGATGTACAAATGTCCAGGCCCAAGAGGACAGCCTCTTTCCCTTCCTGCCTTCTCATCCCAAAATCTCACAGGCTCATTCATGACCCCATGCCTGGGCCAATGCATTTGGTCCTCTCAGCATATGGCTGTGGCCACAGCAGTCATCATGACAGGCTTGGCCTCCAATTTTCAGGCAAGGTGTTGGATTTATCCTGGGAGTAAATTGCTTCAGGAGACACCCTTCTTCTCAGTGTTCACTAAACGGCAGCTGAGAGCCCTGTTTCTGGCTCTGCCCTGATCTCTGCTTCTGCTCTGGATCCTAGAGCGACCCGTGGGGGATGTGGACTGGGACTCGGCCATCTCCCTGCAGGACTCTGGCCAGAACAGGTAAGAGCTCAGAGCCCACATGTTCTTTCCCGCCCTCCTCACCGCAGTCCCTCTATTTACTCAGCATCAGGGCAGTAGGAGACCTCCCAAAATGAGAGGTCAGGCAGACAGCAGACTCCTGCACCAGCAGACCAGGGGACATCATCATCCCTGAGACCCTGCAGAAAGTGCCAGTGACGCCCACCCCCCAGGGTGGTGCCTGTCTGCTACTTGAGCAAAACCACCAGAGAACAAAGTGCATTGCTAACTACCTGCTTCATGTCCATGGAGCCATTTCCCTTGCCCAGGCCTCTTCCTCTCTTTTTTTGAGATGGAGTCTTACTCTGTTGCCCAGGCTGGAGTGCAGTGGTGTGATCTCGGCTTACCACAACCTCTGCCTCCCAGGTTCAAGTGATTCTCCTGCCTTAGCCTTCTGAGTAGCTGGGACTACAGACGTGTGCCACCATGCCTGGCTAATTATTTGTATTTTTAGTAGAGACTGGGTTTCACTATGTTGGCCAGACTGGTCTTGAACTCCTCACCTTGTGATCCACCTGCCTTGGCCTCCCAAAGTGTTGGGATTACAGGTGTGAGCCATCGCGACTGGCCAGGCCTCTTTATCTTTAAAGTTGGGGAAATAGCATCTGTCTGGTTCACGTCACAGGACCATTGTTAGGCCAAGGCAAGATCATGGATGTGAAAATCCTTGGGGAAAGTATACAAAGCCTTACCCCAATTCCATTCCCAGTCAAGGGGTTGTGCTGGGATCATGTCAAGGATTTCACCTCCAGCCTTACCGTGCTATCCCACGGCCTTCGCTCCAGCCCCTCCAACAAATATTTTGGGGAAGCTGGACCCACTGAGGTGTAGCAGGGGAAGTAGGGCCACCTGTCCTCCATGGGCAGTGTCCTGAGCCAGGCAGGGTGAGAAGAGTACACTCAAGGTGGGAGTGGGGCCAACTGCAGGCCTAAACTGCAGCCAGCACTTGCACAGAGGTTGAACCCAGCCTCGGTCTTTGCCAGGCTCCTGGTCCACAAGGCTGAGAGGTTATGGAGCTCTCATTTCCCCAGCTGTCTGGTAATGTCAGCCTCCGTGAGGTCTTGTGGTTCCTGCGGAGGGCAGAGGTCCACACGTTTACTCCTCCGGTGTAAGGCAGCTCCTACACAAATCCTACTCAGTTAGGACCACCCTCCAAAAAATGTGGATGGACCTCCGTCTTAGTCTACTTGGGCTGCTATAACAAAAACCCTATACAGGCTGGGTAGCTTACTAACAGCAGAAATGTATTGCTCACATTTCTGGAGGCTGTGAAGTCCAAGATCAAGACATGAGCAGATTCAGGTCTGGAGAGGGCTGCGTTTGGCTGATTCATAGATGGTGCCTTCTTGCTGTGTCCCAGGTGGAGCAAGGGGCAAGGCAGACCTCTGGGGCTTTTCTAAGGGCACTAATCCCATTCATGAGGGCTGTGCCCCATGACCTGCTCACCTCCCAAAGCCCCACCTCCTAACACCCTCACATTGGGGATTAGGTTTCAACATAGGAATCTCTGGGAGACACAAACACTGAGTCTACTGCAGTCCCCCAGCCCCACATCTGCCTTGACCAAGCGAGGGCAGCCCAGGTTCAGGTGACTGGGCTTCTGCTTGGCTGAGGGTCTGGTGGACAGGGGGATGTCTGGCTCCTTCGTCCCTTGCTATTTATGATTTGGAATCACAGTTGCCTCCCCTTCTGCCAGGAATCTCTCCCCCCACCTCCATGGCGGCTGTTTCCAGGCCCTCCTGTGGTCCCCTGCTGGCCCTGCCACAATGTTGAGGAGCATGACTGCAGAGAGACTCATGGGCCTCAGCCGGCTCTGCTCCCCTGTTCAATTTGCCTTCTGTCTTTTTCCCTCCTCCTGTGCGGAGCCCTGGAGGAGAAGGCTGGGCAGATGCCCCTGCTGCGGAGGAGGTGCCGCCTTTCCCTGCAGCTGCGCCCCCCACACTTCCTCCCTCGATGAAGGAAGGGCCCAGTGGGGAGATGCAGTCACTGGGGATTCTGCTCAGTGGTCACTGCTGAAAAGAGAAGCCAAAGCTCCTGACAGCCCATTGGATACTAAGGAATAAAACCCACTCATTTTCAAGGAGAAGAACCTCAACCATGGGCAAGGAGGGACTTTCCCTTAATACTGTGAGGAGATGGCATTTGTGTCGAATCCTCAGGACTGGGGTTCCTGGACTGCTGTTTGAGCTGCCCGGGGCCCCAGCAGCCATGGGCTGCATTTCAGAGTTCAGGCAGGGTGAGTGCACCTGTGTACTGTAGAGTGTGTGCCTGTGTGTGGTTGCGGGGTGAGGGGGGAGAGAGAAGAACTCTTAGTGAGTTTTAGGACCCTGTTCAAAGACCATTAACAAAATATCCCCTTAGAGTGCCTGGCAGATCAAGTCACAGAGTGTTGTGAGGAAACACACATTGTTTGGGAGTCATTCCAAGTGCCCTGTATCCTCACTTGGCGCTCTGCAGTGAGGTCCCTGCTGAGTAGATACCCAAGCTGAAGGGCCATGTCTTAAAGCCCCTCAGGTAGGGGTCCCTGCCTGGTTCTATTCCTGAGTTCCCTGGGTAGACATTAAGGTGGTCCCTAAAACCCTGCAGGGCTCCCTATCTCCCCAAAGCAGGATGGAGTGACTGATGTTACTTCTGTATCGGTGAATTTCCCAAGAGACCTCTGGAGTAAGGCATGCTTCCCTCGGCTCTATGCCCCGGGAGTGCCACTCAAGGCCAGGGTCCTGGGGCTTAGTGTCTGTTCTAAGGGGCTTAGGACTTTGGGCAGAGAATGCTGGGGCTGTGGCTGACCATTAGATGGCTACCCCAAAGGGGGCCCCAGGACATCAGTCAGGATGTGCTCTGGCAGGAGGAAAGGGCAGAACCTCACTCGTGAGGTGGAGAGCCCCTTGGATCTTCTGAGGGTTTGAGGTCCTGCTTCACATTCAGTCAAGTGTTGCAATCAAATCACCATGACAACCAAGTTAAGCCAGCATGCACTCGATGGTGTCCATAATGGTTATAGCTCTGCAGGGCAGTAGGATGAGGAGCTCATGACGTTATGGTGACTGCAGAGTTCAACACAGCAGGCAGGCTGGGGGCTGGCCTGACTTGTGTAGGGCAGTCACCAGGAGTCAGCCTTGGAGGCAAGGACCCAGGACCTTAAAGGCTAAGGGTCAAATGCAGAGGAGACTCCTGGCCCCCAACCCCAGGGTCCCCACTCTACTGAGGGGAAAGAGAAGGCTCAGTTGCAGGGGACTGGCGCCTCCTAGCAACAGGCAAAAGCCCATGTCAGCAGCTGCTGTTTTTGAGCTCTTATTACATGGCAGGTGCTATGCTAAGTGCTGTTCCTGCATTCCCATCTTATCCTAATAACAAACTGTTTATTGTTCCTGTTTCACGGACAGAGAGACCTCTCTGGGGGGAGTTAAGTGACTTGCCCAGGATCCTCTAGTTGCCAAGTATTGGAGCCAGAATTCGCAGTCAGGGCTGCCTGGCTTCAAGGGTCGTGCTCTCACCATCATGCGGCACTGCCATGAGTCGCTCTGTCCCTGCCCCACAGGCCACCCCTTGGGCTAGGTATCTGGAAGTCCCCTTCCCCTTCCAGCCTGCTCTGTTCTCAGGTATGGGCAAAGAAGGGCAGGTGATGGACTCCATGAGATATACTTATTTTTTACCTAGGTCACTATCAGGACAATTCAGGAAATGGGGTTTGGATTTTGGGGGAGAGGATGAGGTGAGAGGTTGGGCCTCAGAGAAAGCAAAGGGGATCTGTACCTGGAAGGACTCATAGGAGAGAAGGGGAGAGGACAGTGAAATGGGGGGCCGCACTCAGGCTGTCTCTGGACTAGCTCTGGCCCCTTCCCTTCCGTGAGCCTCTGAGAGACATACTGGGATGGCAGATTGCCTTAGGATCCCAATAACCCAGCACAAGTGAAAGGGTGTGACATTGAGGAGCACAGCAATCAGGACAATACTGGCTCCACACCCCACACCAAATCAACTTCGGAGGCTCATGAGCCTGTGCCAGGGCGGCCAGCGGCCTCCTCCTTGCAGTCTCCATGGAGGCGGTGCTGCTGCATGGCCCAGGCCCATCCTCGTGCATATCAGGACCTTCTGTGTGTGTGTGTGTGATCTGGAAGGCTCCAGGTCCTGAGTGTGTCTGCAGGGGCTTTAGTTACTGGTTGCTGTGGGGAGCAGGGAGAAGAGAAGGTCTCAGTTTTGTTTTATTTGTGCTGTAGTGATGAGGGAAGCACAGGGGACGTCCTAGGTTGTTAATTTCCCCTCATCCCTGTGGTGGGGTCGTGCCCATGTGGGGATCCACAAGCCCAGTCCCTGGTACACAAACCCTTCAGGAAACCCCTGTGAGTGATCCCCAGATCACTTCACACTCAGTGGGGGGAGGGGAGGGTGGTCTGATCTTCAGGCCCCTGCTGGGATTGCTGGAGGGGGAGCGATCAGAACTCCCTCCCTCAAACAGTTTCTACACTCTAAAAGACAGGCAGCCCTAAAGAATTTCAGGGACTTGGCCTGTGGTTCAAGTGGTCAGGCCCACAGCTGTGAGAAAAATCTCAGGCTTTTAAAGCTTAATATGTTAATTAACATTTTTGGAAACTGAGATAGGAAAAAACCAAAATGTTTTTTCCTACTTTCACACACTCAGCCAGGGACAGAGCACTTCACCTCGAGCCACCAAAACGTGTGTAGCCATCCCCACATGCCAAGCAGTTCTCCTGCGGACCCCAGCTGACTGTCACTGACTCTACCCAGTTCTGACACTGTCTACCTGCAGACAGTATTGGGTCCCACAGGTTGAGGGCTCAGTTCCACAAGACTACGCTTACTTCAGATGCCAGTCGCAAGTCCCAGCTTGTGAGCTGCACTTCAGACCAACCAGCTATAAATCGGGGCTCCCACTGTTCCTTCCTTGGGTTTGATTACTTTTTACAGGATGGTTCACAGAACGCAGGGAAATGCTTGACTTGCATTTACCCATTTCTTATGAAGAATATTACAAAAGACACAAACGAACAACCACATGAGGAGCGGCATGGGGCAAGGTCCGGGAGATCGGGCATCACTCCCAGAAACCTTCGCAAGCCCGGCTATCCCCAGACTCCCCTGCCGGTCCTTTGGGTGTTTGTGGAGGCCTCATTATGTAGGCATGATTGATGACGTCTTTGGCCACTGGGGGTCAGCTCAAACTTCAGCCCTTCTCCCCTGCCAGAGGTCAGGGGGTGGGGCTGAATATTCCAACACTCAAAATGATTGGTCTTTCTGGTGACCAGCCCACATCCTAAAGCTATCTAGGGACCATCAGCCACCAGCCATCTCATTACCATACAAAAGGCACTCTGATCATTCCTGAGAATCCAAGGGTTTAGGAGCTGCCTGCCAGGCCCACCAGGTGTGCCAGGAGCAGGGACCAAATCCGTATTTATTAGATCACAGTATCACAGAGCTTCCCTGCGAGCCGGCCCCTGGGTGCGATCCAGCGCAGTTTCACATTTTTGCTCTCTGTGCCCTGCCCCGCCTGCAGCCATAGCTGGCACTGATGTATCTCCTCCCTCAGCTCCTGGGGCAAGAACTATGCTGTTCTTGTCTCTCTGGGCCCCAGTGCCTGCAAGTGCATGCAGGGAGCAGACTCTGAGTCAGAAATGTCTGGCAGAGGCACACAGTGAAGAGTGTGAGTGAGGGCTCGGCAAGGGGGCTTGGGGAGTCCTGGCTAAGTGCGGGAGAAGAGACACTTCTGCACCACCCCAGCATGCCCAGGGCTGTAGAGGTGCCTGAGCACACCCCAGGGCACGGTGTAACCAAGAACAGCCGAACCCCTGCCTGTCCTTAGCACTCCCCTGGGCTCCCATCCCACCCCACTGATATACACGCACAACGGAAAGCCTCCTGACCACTCCCAGCCCCACCGAGATGAAAGCAAAAGAAAAAGTTAAATTTAACCACTCAACAATGTTTTCAGATACTTAACACACACTCAGTGTCTGACCCTGGGTGAGGAAGGAAGCCCCACCACAAACCCAGTGCCACCTGGAGCTTCCAGATACCCTGTCCCATGGTGCATCATTGCCACACCCACATACACACCACACAGGAAAATCTCATGACGGTCCCAATCTTTACCAATCAAGGAGCTCCAGAAAGTCCATTTATCCAAGGCCATTCATCTGATAGAAGCTAGTGTGAAATTCTAGAAAAGAAAGCCCTCTCCCCTACCTGCCAGAGTTGAACAGGCCACTGGTCCCCCATCTGAGGGCATCTCAGTCACCCACCTCCTCTGTGGCCACCCAGGTTCCACACCTAAGGCCAGGAGGCTCTGACCAAAGGGGCAGCCCGAAGCCTCCCAGATGGGAGCTGAGGCAGTGGTAAGGACAGGCAGGGGCTCAGCAGAGAATCTGTTCATCTGCAGGAAGGCAAGGACAGGGTGGCTCTGCTCTCCTCAGAAGTCAGTGTCTTAGGCACGCACTACAGGCCTCCATGCAGACCCTTTTGAAGATGTCGAAGGAGGTGGATTCTCCCAGCTGCCATTACGGAGGACTCGCACTCCTCCTTCTCCATCGACAGGAGGTCCTGTTGACTATCTATCTGGGAATCAGCTTTCCTCCACAATCAAGCAGCCGGCTGCCTCCTGTTTTCTATCCTATGGAAGCCACCTTTTCTGTGGAGCCCTGTCAAAGACTTTTCAAAGTCTAGAGCAGAACCACCAGACCCCCTTCAGCTACAAGATGGTGTTTGTCACTTCCAAACATGCCTTCTCCTTGCAGACAACAAGGTGACCTCTTTGCAGGTGACTTTAGTACGTGCTCAGGGATTCCATCCTTTGCTTAGTAAGGGGGTAAGAGTAATTTACCAAAACAGTGGTGCTAATGATAAAATAATAATAGCAAATGCTAACATTATGGACTCTTACCAAGCGCCCAGCTCTGTGCTAATCTCTTTTAAGGGAGTCAATCTCACTTAATTTAGCAAATGAGCCCTTATTAGCAGATAGGGAAACTGAAGCTGAATTCCTAAGGAACCTGCCAGGGTGACACAGCTAGGAAGTGGCTGTCCGGGGATTAGAACCCCAGGCAGGCTGCCCCCAAGCCACACACTTCCCTGCCACTCTAGGCTGTGTCCTGTCTGTGTCCTGCAGACCTGGGAAGAAGGCACCTGTGCAACCAAGCATGATTGTCTGAGACGAGGTCCCTGCCCTCGTGGAGCACGTGAGCCAGAATCAGTGCCAGGCGCACCTTTTTCACTTCCCCTCATTCAGAAAGTTGCACACAGAATAACAAACAGTAGGAGAGCTCTATCTGTGGTCATCAGAAAGCTTTCAGATATGCAAAAATGGAACAAATGCTAAGCACAAAAGTTTCTTTATGTTCTGTACACTACATATTCTCCCTCTACTGGCTGCATCCTGGAATCCCTCTACATTCCAAATTATTTCCCCATCCATGTAACTGAGTTGAAAGGGTTAAACACAGACTCACTGAGCTTATTATTTTAATCCAGGATTATGATGGCTGCAGAAGAAGGCCACTCTGTCCCCTTGACCTCCTTGGCTAGGAGAGCAATGGTGGTTCTCCTGCCCCACCTGGCTGAGGGGAGAGCAAAGCCACAGCTAAGCCTGTCCCTCCACCAGGAAACCGGTCAAGAAGGGCGTGCCCATAGTGGAGGGAACCATATGCTGCCCTTTGTCCTTGTGAAGCAGTTGAGGACACAGGTGGCTGGAGGGGCAAGGGAAGGGCCAGTATACACTAGTGGAATTCCAGCTTTCCCCAACAATGAGCTCTTTGTAGGCTCTGCCACTTGGTGACAGCCAAACATCTGTGGTGGGAACTCCCCCAAGCAGGGACCTCAAAATCTCATACCCTACCTTATGGTATATCAGACAATGTAGCCAAAGATCTGGGGTCACAGGGAGTGTGAGTCCTCTCCCCTCTCCAGCCCCCGCTGCTTGCAGGTGGGGAAACTGAGGCCCAGGGAGAAAAAGCACTCAGCCACTTTATTCATATGTTCCACCCTCTGAGCTAATGAGCTCCAGAAGTACAGGCTTTCAAGAGAGTGGCAAAAAGCTGTCTGTTCTTAGGTGGGAATTGCCTTTGCCTGGCGGTGCAATGACCACCTCAACCCTTCTAGGAATTTTCCAGAGCAACTGTGGGAACTGGGGTTGTGGCTTAGAGTCCGTGATGGGAAGGGGCTGGCTCTGGGACTGTGTGCCCTAGAGGCCAGGGTCAGATTAGACCGGGAAGTCTTCCTCGGATGAGAGTCTGAACCTGTCTGCTTGGAGGGCTTGGGTGGGCTTCGGGTGGACTGGTGTGATGTGGGATGGGAGGTGGGCAGTGAGACCAGGCAGACTCAGCACCCACCCCCCCCAGCCTGCTTGCTCCCTGCCTTGGAGAAAGACCACCTTCCCTCCACATGGCTGGCCAGGCCCTCGTTTCCTCAGGGTGCACACTGACCTTGGCTGCAGTCTGTGAAGGTGACTGCCACTCCTCCCTGCTCAGTGTGGTACTGCATGGATGCCTCCAGGCGCCTAAAAAGCCCTGCTTTTCTAATCAGTGGAGAACCAGCTTTGTCTGCCAGGAACTGAAGGAAGACAGCTGATGAGAAAAAAAAAAGTAACAGCTCCAAGAGGAGGGAGCAGAGAGGAAACAGCAGAGCTGGAAAATGGCTTAAAACCTGGGGGCAAGGCTGATCCTGGCAGCATCTGGCCAGCTGCCTGGGGGCCCTCCTGCCTGCCCACCAGGTCTTGAGACAAATGCCCTCCGACAGCCGTGGAACCACAGCTGTCACCGGAAGGCTCTGAGTGTGCGGGCTGGCAGCCAGAGGCCCACGGCTGCAGGGGCGCCTCTCCGGGCTGGTAACCTCATTATCTCTGCTGTCGGAGCAGGAGCCCCAGGGAGCACAGCTGCTCTCTGCCGCCTTGGAGGAGCTGTCTGCTCCATAAGCTGTGCAGAGGGAGGCCTCTCCTGCCAAAGAAGGCTTCATGGGGCAGCGGGCCTGGAAACTCGCTTTCACATCCCTCCAGTAAAGCCCTCCTTGTTCCAAAGCCATGCCTGGGCCCTGCCAGGGTTCATAGGCACAGATGGTGCTTTTCTTCTAGCAGTCTCCTCCTGCTCCCCAGTGGCCCCAGAGCAGGGTTGGATGCAAATGGGGAGAAGAAAAAGAGACTGAAACAAGAAAAGACATCATAGTCCACCCAGAGTTTGTCCAAAGATGTCCAAGGAAGCCTTCCTTGGAGACCTCAGAGCTGTGTCATTCCCACTCTCATCTCTGTCACCCAGGAAACTCCCTGGTTCTGGTTCCTTCCCCTGGTCAGGACCAGGCCCTCTTTTCCACGCGGAATACAGGGTGGGGTGGGAGGCTGCGGTTCTGAGATTAAGACTGTGTTGAGTGTCTACCTGCTAGAGCCCTGTGTACTGTCACTGTTGAGGACAGCCCGGCATATATGACAGCAAGAACAAGGGCAGCCAGTGGGGATGATGGAGTTACCCCAAAGAGCGTGTCTGCCCCCAGCCACAAACATCCTCTGCCTGCCCTGGGACCCAAGGCGGGAGAGGACAGCGGGTGCAGAACGATGCTGGAGGCAGTGGGGCTGGCTGTCATGTGCTCTGCTCGGCTTGCAATTGACGTTCGACCTTGAACAGTGTTCCTGCGTTCCTGTCTGCTCTGGACACCCTCATCTGTCACGTGGAGAGAACACCTGCCCTCGGCCAGCTTGGCTGGGGAGAGCAATCTCTGTGGAGAACAACGGCTTGTCAGTGGGAGATTGCGGGCTGCTGTTATAGCTGTAACCCAGCGCGGGCTGCATGTCACCAGCTGAGAGACAGCTTTGAAAAAGTACTGCTGTCATTTTCTGCAACTCTGGACTGGCCAGGGAGGCAGCACATCTGGTAGGGGGTGGGGGCTGGTGGAGGACCCTTATTATGAAAATGGAGCCATTTGCTGACTTGGTTTGGGTCCAGCTTAATTTCCCTCAGCCCTGAGTCTGCGAGCCCTGAGCTGGTGCCTGATGGTTTTGGATTGGGACTAAGGCTAGAAAACAACAGGATTTATAAAAATGCCATTCCCCCAAAGGACCCAATCTATGCTGGACAGAGCCCTGATTCTTTGTGTCTGCGGTGGGTGCTAGTGTGGTGCTGTGTGTGTGGGTGCAGAGAGACAGAAGGAGAGAGAGGTGATGCGTGGAGAGACCATCTGTCCGGGCACAGGCCCAGCCCAACAACCCTCGGCCCTTTCTCCCTCCTCCTCCCAGATAGCTCCTGCTGTCTGCCTGGGGAAGGAACAATAGAATAATCTGGAGACTCCCCTTTCTAGATCCTCTTGAGGTCTCTGTCTTCAGTCCCTGAGCAGATGTCCAAGGCCGGGCCAGCTCCCCAGCCCCTATCTAGAACCACGCAGGGCCATTTCCCAGCCCCAGACTGCAGGCCCCCAGGCTGAGTTCCCTGTGCGTGGGAGCTAGAGGAGGAAAGCTGCACATGCAGGGCTTTTACTGGCAGAGCCAGTGCTTGACACTGCTAAAGCCCTCCTAATCTGCGTTATTTTCTTCTAATCCCTCCACCACCACCCTGGCCTGTGTGCCACCGTACAGGTCCTTTGGTCCCAAGCCGGAGCCTGTGCTGAGCCCCAGGCATGAGGAAGCCAAGCATCTGCTGCAGCGTGCTCGCATGAAGGCCAGGACCCGGCCCCTCCGTGCCAGCCATGACATCGTGCCCACCATTGCCCAGGGAAGCCGGTGAGTGGGACCTGGGCCAGGCTGGCCTGGGAGGGCCGTGGCAGAGAAGGGTCAGCAGTGGAAAGAAGTGGGATCTAGCCAAATGCTGCTGCTCACTCCTCGTGTGTGTGTGTGTGTGTGTGTGTGTGTGTGTGTGTGTGTGTTTTCCATATAAGACTCTTGCTTTGCTCATTTAGTCAGTCAACACACTTTTCCTGAGGGCCTACAGTCAGGCACTGAGATATAAAGATGAATGAAACATGATCTGGATCTCTGAAGGGATAGAGGTCACAGTCTCCAGGGAGAAAGAGAGGCAAACAGATACTCAATTCTGTGGACTGTGTTGTAAGAGAGGAAAAGTGTGTGTGCTGAGCTGGAAACTGTTAACTCCACCTGGAAAAGACAGGTGAGGCTCCTGAGAGGAGGTGACTTCTCAGCTGAAACTTGAAGGAGGTGTAGATATGCACTGGGTAGATGAAAGAGGCAAGGGTGAGCATCCTGGGGACAGAAACTGAGCAGAAGCACTGTGCTCAGGAGTTCAGCCAGGCTAGAGGGTAAGGATGTGCTGGGCCATGTGGCATGAAGGCTGGAGGGCTCAGTAGGGCCAGGTCATGGAGGCCTCCAGGCCTGCAGAACAGTTAGACAACTGGATGTCTACTGCAATATCTGGGAGCTGCTGGAGGACCCTGGACAGGTGGGCAGCATGATCGCACTTCAGTGATGCCATTCTAGCTGCAGAGATATGCTGGGTCTGGGAGACTGGTGTGGTGAGGAGGATGCTGCTGTGGCCCCACTGAGTGGTACAGAAGAGGAGGGTGTGGAGATTTCAGAGAGACCCCAAGCACCAGAAGCAAACAGGCTTAGTGAGGCAACAGAGGAGTGCCACACCTAGAGCCAGACCACGCAGGCTTGACTTCTGGTTCTGGCACTCAGCTGGGTGCCTCTGCAGAGAAGTCTCTGTGCCTCAGTTTCCTCACCCACAAAATGAGAATTGTAATAGTGCCTGTCTTACAGGGTTGCTGTGGGGCGATATGAGCTAATACGCATAAAGTTTAGAACAGCACCCGCCACGCAGTGAGTGCTGCAGGACTGTGAGCTCTAACTACTCCTTGTTCGGTTGCAGGGGTGTGGGAGATGTGAGGAGGGAGGCATCTGGAACGCGCCCAGGGTTCCAACTCGGTGTCTGTGTTTGGTGGGGCCTCAGCCAAGGGGTAAGGACTCAGTGCAGGGTCAGGCATTGGAGGGGGAGGTGCTCTCAGAACATCCACTGGCAATGCCCTCCAGGCAGTTGGATACAGGATCTTTAGAGGAGGAGAGATCAGAACTGAAGATCTGGATATCATCCCTGATTTCACAATGCTACAGCCATGGTGAGGGAGAGCTTGTCAGGAATGAAGAGGTGAGAAAACAATAAGGTCAAGGACGTTCAGACCAGCACATCACATACACGACTGCCCCCTGAGCAACACACTCCGTCCCCACCTCCCTGCCTGTTCCGCCTATGGTGCACCTTAAAGAACCACTTACACATGGCCTTCACCACCACACAGAGCTGACTTCCGGTCATGCGTCTGGGCCTGAAATGAGGCTGCTAGGCTACACCAGGTCTCACCAGGCCCAGGCAGGCCCCCTTCTGTAGCTAGCAAAGCCTGTGACTTCACTGGCATGGTGGACATGCTGCATCTGCCTGTCTGAATCACCACATGGCACTGGAGGGAGCAGAGCTTCTTAGGGAGTGGGGATCTTGGTGGAACTGGATCACGTGCTCTTTGATGGAGGGTACCGACCTGCTCATTAAAGGCTAAGGAGCTTCATGGAGCCATTGAGATGACTCCTTCATGAACAGAGGTCATTGTGACCCTTAGGAGAGGGGCTCAGAGGACCCTAAATCCTGGCAAGGTGCCAAACAGACTACCTTTGCATTTCCACATTTTGTGCTTTGCCTCTTTCTCTAGATGGAGGGCACTTGTTAGGAATGGACATGGCTTCTTCAGGGCATCCTAACTATTCTTCACATTTATATATGGTGAGAAACCTTTGACTTCCAAGCAACTCTCCTGTCCTACTTTGTACAGGCATTTAGGTTAGGTCGGGTAGCCTCAAAATAGTCAAGACTATCTGCAAAACAGTCTGCATTGTGTAAAGGTCCTCTTGGACACTTCTTCCTCAGATCACTCCAGTAGCTCACAATAACCCCAATCACTAAAGTAGGCTCCCTTTTGCAGGCAGTCTCCAGGCCATAGAAATGCTATAGAAATGCAAGGTGACCCACTTTAGCAGCTGCTGTGTCCAGAAAAGAATTACTATGACTTGGCAGTGCTGGTGAATCCTCAGAGGGTATAGCTGAAAAATCAACGCCAGATGGCTTGTTGCAGATGCTTCTAAAGGTTACGCTCCATCAAATCACCCTGGAGGGCCATGCTGAGTTAACACGGCAATGGCACACAGGCCCCAGGCCTCAGTTAGATGCAGGAGGCCCCAGCCCTGGCCCAGATGCATCACTTCTAAAGAGCGACTTGGTGAAAGGTGATGGAAGAGGAGAGGCAGGCAGAGCAGTCTCCAAGGGCCTTCTTTATCCTAGCTCTGGCTAGAGGCAGCTGGGGCAAGCCTGAACAGACAGGGATTCCAGGAGGTGAAGAGGTAGCAGCAGCTGCACTTTTCTGGAAACAAATTAATACAGAAATGGAGCAGCTCCTGGAAGCACAAGATCTTGCCGTTTTGGGGCTAGATACGCCTAGATTGGTGTTTCTGAAGGCAGGAGGGCAGGACACGTTGGCAAGAGGCAGGGCTGGTGACACTGTAAGTGGTACTGTTCCGGGTCAGAGAGAGTGGCTGTGCTGAGACTGCAGAGCATTTGTACATCACATTGAGTGTGTGGTTAGGGCAGCAATGCTATGGAAAGTGGGACTCTGGAAAGGGATCCCCGTGAAGCCATATGTCTCCAGGACTGTGGCAGGATCTTCCCCTAGAGGGGTGACTGCTGGGGCCTCTGCAGAGCCTCACCTTGAGAACTTGGTGGGCGTGGGATTTGCTCACTGCTCAGCTACCTCATTCGCCCTGCGCTTGTCTTCAAAATCCTCGTCCTGCCTTTACACACTGTTGCTGACACTGCCGGTGGGGCTTCTGGGTTGGAATAATTGGGTTGAAAGCACCTTATGTGATTAAGCGCTCCTTAATTTCTCTTTTTAGAACAACAATGTCTGCCTCTGCAGTGAATTCCAGGATGGCTCAATTCACCATCCGATGTGTGAAAGTTAAGGCCACCGATGAGGCTCATGGGACCTGAGATCCCTTGTTAGATTAGGACTGCACTGCCTTTAAAGCTAGCCTTCTTTCCTCCCTAGAAATCACAGCCCACGTCCTGCAGATAGGGTACTCACTTTGGGGCCTGTGGAGGGGTTATTGTGTGAAGCTGTGTGCAGACTCTCCCTGTGGGCCTTTGCCTGCATCGGCTGGGCTGGTCTGGGAAGACGTCCTGTCTGTGCAGTGGGGTAAAGCATCTGCTCAGCAGGAAATCTGTTTCTGGGGGGTGAGTGAAGCTGTTTATCTGGATGGAGCCTTCCTTTTGGGGGCTATGGGAAGGGAGCATGCTTCTGGAGAGCTGACCATAAGCTCCACATGCACAAGGACCCGTGATATCTCAAAACAGGCAGATCCACTTGCTTAGCAGGAGTTTTTTTTGTTTGTTTGTTTTTGAGACAGAGTCTCACTCTGTTGCCCAGGCTGGAGTGCAGTGGTGCAATCTCGGCTCACTGCAACCTCTACCTTCTCAAGCTATTCTCATATCTCAGCCTCCCGAGGAGCTGGGACTACAGGCGTGCATCACCAGGCTGGGCTAATTTTTTCTATTTCAGTAGAGACGGGGTTTCATGGCATTGCCCAGGCTGGTCTTGAACTCCTGAGCTCAGACAATCTGCCCACCTCGGCCTTCAAAGTGCTAGGATCACAGGCATGAGCCACCATGCCTTGCCAGCAGGAGTTCTTTTTTAAAAAAATTTCACCCTGGAGCAGTGCTTATGGGGGGAAATGACTGGAGTCAGAGGTAGAAGCAGGTGTGGAGCCCCCATTGCCCCTTGCCTTTTGCATTCCCATGAGCATTCAGCATCTCATAGATAGAAGTCAAATGCAGGTAGGCTAAGAAGAAAGATCCAGGAAATGAGGCAGGAGGATTGCATGAAGTCAGGGAAGGAGACCTGGAGGCCTGAAGGCCTGGGAGTGTAAGAGGAAGCAGGAAGGAATGTGTGGGGCCTGCATTTTCCCTCCAAAGTGTATGCACTTGACCCTGTGCCCTCTTCTGGGCTAGTGTGATAAAGGCTGTGCTGCAGTTGGACCTACAGACAGGAGGCAGTGGAGAGGCTGGATAAGAGGCCACTGCTGGGGTCCCGTGTGAGTGAAAAGTGGTACATGAAAGAGACAAGAAACGGAATTCCAACACTTAGCAGTGGATTGGTGGGGAGGCCACTGCTGGGAAAAGGAAGGGAGAACTATGGTCCTTACTTGGATGCTCTCTGATAGAAAATAGCCCATGAGCCTGGGTCCATTTGCATAGTGGCCTGAAACTCGAGTTACCTGTCTCCAGGGGGCCCTGGTGTGAGATGTGTGCAGGTGTCTTCTGGAACAGAACAGGACTTGACCACCTGCCACAGTGTCTCCCAGAACCAGAGTGGATGACAGATGGGCAGACTCTCCCCAGCATAGCAGTGCCATCCCCAGTAAAAGCAGGATGAGACTGTGTGTGAGGGCTGGGGAGGGGCAAGCATGAAGTGGGGGTTGGAACAGTCAAGATTCAGGTGCTGAAGATTAACGTTACTGTTGCCTTGTCTGAATTTTGCGTAAGCAAAGTGATGTGGAACCCTGAGCAGAAACTTCCAGAGCAAGAGCTTAGAAACCCTGACTTCAGGCTGGGCTCAGTTGTCCACACCTGTAATCCCAGAACTTTGAGAGGCTGAGGTGAGAGGATCACTTGTGTCCAGGAGTTTGAGACCAGCCTGGTCAACATAGTGAGACCTGTACAAAAAACAAGCAAAATAAACCAGATAGAGTGACGCACACTTGTGGTCCCAGCTACTTGAGAAGCTGAGGTGGGAGGATCACTTGAGCTCCAGAGATCGAGGCTGTAGTGAGCCGAGATGGTGCCACTGCACTCCAGCCTGGGCATCACAGTGAGATCCTGCCACTAAGAGAAAAGAATACCCGACTTTAATTCTCACACAGCCTCTCCTTTAAGTGGAGACTTAAAATATCCTGTTCCGTGAGAGCATTATAGCAAATATATATTTCTACAATCACTACCAAAAATACATGGTGATCAGCCTCACTTCCTTTCCCTAACAGACACACACACACAGCTCCCCCCTGCCCCCCCCCCATCCCCAAACACACACAAGGACTTTGGCATCTTCCCATCCAATAGTGTTTCATCTTAACTCAGGCTGAGCCATGAAACAGAGGGAAAGCCAAAAGCAGGAAATGTGGCCTTGGTTCTGTTTTGTGCTGTCTCAGGATCAGGATCGGCTTGCAAGCTACTCTGGTTTGCAGAGACTCCCCAGAAACTCACTCTGGAGTAACCTTGTGGGTTGCAGCTGCCATTGAGTGCGGTAGGAGACGTAGCCCAGCGTGGATAGGGTAGGGCCTATGCCTTGCCTCCCCACGTTTCTGCCCTTGACCTCTCTCCTCCTGTCTCTTCATCAGAGATGGCCACAGAAGCCCAGCCCGGGACCCCAGGACGACGCTTGCCTGCAGAGGCAGCCTCCAGAACGGACACACGAGCGACTCCTCCAGTGGAGAGTCCAGCGGCGGGCCTGGGCCGAGGCCGAGGCGGGGCCCCTCGCCGTCGCACGTGCGCTTTGAGGATGAGTCCACCCGCGAAGCCGAGTGCCGCTACCTGGAGCGGCTGCAGCAGCGCCAGCGCCAGGTGCTGAGCACTGTGCTGCAGGCGGCGGACCAGGGCCCCCTGCGCTCCAAGCCCGACCTCGCCGACTACATCAACGGGGCTCCCCGGCTCCGGGACGTGGGGCAGGGGCCATTCCACCGGCTTGTAGGCAGCCTGGACCGCAGGGCACCCCCGTTGGCGCCCGCACTGGGCAGCGAGAGGAGGTGCCAGGCCTGCGGCAGCTGCATCAACAACCCGTGGCCCACCCAGGGGAAGGCGTCCCCCGACCCCAGCGCCCTCCAGGAGCCCCAGGCTGCCCGTGGGTTGGAGGGGTTGCTGGGTGGCCTGAGCTCCCCACTCCGGCTTCTTCCTGTAGAGCCCGGGTTCCACACAGAATGGATCCGGGAAACACACATAGGAGACACCGTATGCCCTGCGGAGGTGGACTCTGCCCTGGACAGCACAGACACCTCGGACAGCTGCAGGACTGACAGTGAAGAGGCAGGGACCTCTCAGGCCGGCGAGGCGTGTGGGCAGATCCGAGGTAGCAGCCCGAGACTACGACTGCCGGGCTCCAGGCCTCGAGGCCACAGGTGGCCCAAGAAGGCAGACACGGAGCTGCCTTGGGGCCTCCAGGCACGGCAACACCTGCCTGGGGCTGATGATGTGGAGCTGGGAGATGAGGTGAAGGAGGACAGAGGACACACGGCTGGGGGGACTCTATTTTTGGGAGAAGATGCTGTCCCTAAGCCTCCTGGCCTGGAGTTGAAGCAGGTGTCCCTCGGACCCCAGTGGCAGCCTGGACCAGGGCTGGGAAGTCACCAGGCTCACTCTTTGGATTCTCGGACTCCATGCAGGACAGCCTATGCCACCACCTCCACCATGAAGCCTGAATCATCAGGGCAAGGCGGCCAGGCCCAGGTTATAGAAAGACACGAGTCCCTGGAGATTGTCTCTCCTTCCTCCCTGCAACAGAGCCCTGCAGAGCCTTCTGCCCCACACCAAGCCCAGCAGCCAACAGCTTCCTTTTGCCCTGAAGGCTGGGTGCCAACCCCTCCCCCTTCAAGGAAAACCACCTTGCCCACATCTCACAGGAAGGCAGCCCTGGCTGGACTGCGCAGGCCGAGTGACCAGGGAGAGCCTGTGGGTATCCCCCGGCCTCCTTCAAGAAGTGCAGTTCTCAGGACCTGTGAGCTGTCCCCATCACAGACGCAGCCCAGCCGCCCTCAGGTCAGGCACCCACTGCTGGCCCTGTCCACCAACAACTGCAACAACAGCGCACCTCGGGGGCTGCAGGAGCCCTACGGGGGAGCCGCCCACGAGGGTAGGGTGGAGAGGGGCCCCCGCAGCCGGGAGCCGGAGCCGCCCCTGGAGAACAGCGGAGATGGTAAGGGGCTGCCGCTGGTTCCTGCCCAGCCCGGGCCTGGTGTGGTTCTAGAGCAGAGGCCCAGATCCGACCTGTGACACCCAGGCCTTCAGTCATTCCCTTCTATCTCAATAGTCAGATGGCAGTGTCACACACTACCCCGGCAGCCCCTTGCAGCCGCTCTGAGGTGTCAGGGTGCTGGTGGTGGCTGGATGGAGAATTCACCACCAGCCTGGAGGCAGACTAAGCAACTCCCTCCCGGGAGAGGCCAAACCACGGGGAAGGCGGTGGAGACTTCCTCTTCCTGCTGGGAACCCCGAGGTTTGGGCAGAAGCTCCAAGCTCCATGGCTGCTGGAGGCCTGGGCTTTAAGGGATTTATTCCCAACAGAGCAGGAAGAGGCAGCAGCTCCAGGATTTACCCTGCTTAGAGCAGTAGGTGCCCACTAATGACATGGCAGAGGCCCTGCCCCTTCACATCGTTTCATTTCATTCATTCACTCATTCATTCCTTCAGTATTGGCTGAGCACCTGTTATGTGCCAGGCACTGTACTAGGCACTGTGGGGGATGCATATGTGAATACATCAGCAGGAGTCCTGCCCTTGAGGCATTTTGTGGCCAGTCAGACACACTGTCCAGAGGGCCTGGTGACCAGGGAAACAGGGCTCCTAGGCGGTGTGCTCTCTGGTACCAGACCCTCCCTGACCCCTGGGCCTGTTGGCAGGCCAGTAGGTTTCAGCAGGCAAGGCTGCTGAAGGGTGTGGGTCTTGCCACTTTGCCTTGGCAGGGGTCCTCATACTGTGGGAGAATCCCATAGTTTGTCCGCTCGGGCCTTTTCCTCAGTGTTGTGATCCCAGGTGACCAACTCTGCTGCTCAATTTTAGGCAGAGATAACATGTGCCCGCCACATATTTTTGCTTTAATATGCCCATAGCTCTGACAGTCTTAGGGCTGGGATGGTTCAAGAGGGATCCAGGGTTTGGCAACCGAGTGGAGGGAGAGAGGGCAGAGAGATGACAGACCTTATTGAGGATGTGGATGCAAAGCGTCCTCCACTGCACAGGGACACACAGACTTGGTCCCTCTCCCTCCCTTGCTTACACAAACTGGCCTGTTTCTGGGCTCCCTCCCTCCCTGTGCTGAGTGGCACGTTCCTTCTCTGGTGGGCTTGCCCCTGACCACTTCCTGCAGGGCTTCCTTTCTGAGACCTGCTGACCTCTCTGAGCAGCCTAGGCCTTCACCTTGGAGTTTGAGCAGAGCGAGTGAGGCCCTGGGCGAGTCCTCAATCCCTCAGCCTGCCAGCTTCCTCCTCAGTAAAGTGAGGACAATGATGGAGCCATCTCCTAGGATCCTGTGAGCTCACCTCTGGAGGGGGATTCCTTACTTTCCCTAGCACATAATAGACCTCCAAAAATGATGGCTACTTTAAAGCTCTTAGAAATCATAACTGACAAGATTGTGGGGTTTGTCCCAGGAATACAAAAATTTCCCCTGTTCCCACTATGTCCCTTGATATGGAAGGGGCATAGCTTATCACAGTCAACCCTTTCATTTAACACACAGTGACTATTTACTGTGGACCAGATGCTGTGCTGGGTGACGAGGTTACAGCAGTCAACAAGACTCAGACCCTGTCCTCAAATAGTTTCCAGCCTAGAGGACGCTCATGAGGGGTCCTCAGCCCTGGTCATGTAAGAGGCCACCCCACCTTCCCTCACTGCTTCCCGGGTCTCTCCACTGCTCTCCTGGGACTCTGCCTCTCCAGCTTCCTCACACCCTCCCCCTGTTGTTGGAAATGTCCCTTTCCCCTACAGGACCTGTGGGATGAGCCAGCCTGACTCAGGTGGGATGCTGTGCTTGTTTCAGGAGGACTCCAGGGCTTTCCCGGCTCAGGAGATGTTGACACCATCAACTCCACAGGCATCACCCTCTCCCTGTTCTCAGAGGACCCACAGTCCAGCCAGGAATCAGAGGGAAGCCTGCAGAGGACAGAGTCGGGATCTGGAGGACATGTGCTGTCGAAGTGAGTGACAGAAGAAAGAGCCCAGACTGCAGAAGGGGGTGGGAATGGGGGCTCTGGGAGGGGCAGAGACCACCTGAAGTGGTGGCATGACCCACTGCACTGCTCCTAGTCCTCAGAGGATCACTAGACTATGAGCAAGTCTGGCAGCCCTACCACTCCTCTCCCAGACCCATTTAGACTGATGCACCTGATCATTCATTCATGGAACATCCATTGAATGGCCTCTAGCTGCAAGTGCTGTGCCGGTTACTGGAGCAAAGCTAGCAGGGCCCTACCCCTGGGGGAGCCCCCAGGATAGGGTTATCTGTCTGAGAGGCTTGCTTCTGCTCTGCACTTGGAATTAACCAGATGTTGAGGAAACAGAACCCAGCAATCACATTCCCCTTTTCTCCTTCAACTGGTAGGGGGGTGTGGTCCGAGTCCTGGCCCTGGGGACCTCCTTGGCTTGCCTCAAAACCTTGGTGAGCCCGGAGCTCTGGCCAGGGCCTTGTCTTCCCTGTGACACACTATGCCTGGTGGCCACAGGCAGCTCCAGGCCTGGAGAGGCACCCAGAGCCAGCTCTCCATCTCCGGCCCCATCAGCTCTCTAGAACTCCAGAGCTGCACACCGTTTCTCCTGGACATCTCCACTAGGGAGTCTGATAGGCTCCTCAAACCCAAAGCTCAACAACTGCCTCCCCCATGGCCCCTTCCCGGCAAACACATCACCGTCTGTCCACACCGTGCTCAAGCCCACATCTGGGAGCCGGGGGCTGCTCCCTCTTCCTTCTCTCCCACTATAGCCCTCTGCGAGTCCTTGCCAGCTCTGGAATCCCGTCTACTGCCACTTCTCCTGGCCTGGACTTGTGGCCTCTTTGTCTTACAACTCCAGTAGCCCCTATCTGCTCTCCACCTTCACGCTCGCCCACCCACGAGTCAAGGGTCGCTTTTTAAAACCTTGGTTAAATGGTGTCATTCTCCTACTGCAAACCCTGAAATGGTTTCTCCCTGCATTTGGAATAGACTTCACACCCTGGCTGTGGCTGGCCTTGCTCTGTGGACTCCACCTTGCCTGCCTGTCTGACGTCATCTTGTCCTGCCTCTTACCCCTTTCTCATCATGTACACCCAAGCCTCACGGCCTGGCCCCTTCCTGTTCTGAAACACACAGAGCTCTTCCTGCCCAGGGCTGCAGCACCAGCTGTTCCCTGCACTGGGACTACTCACCTCCAGCCGTGGCAGCCCTGGCTCCTTCTTGTCACTCAGCTCTCAGTTTAAAGCTCCTCTTCTCAGCGACACCTTCCCCACCACTCCATTTTATAGAAAAGCCTGGTCAGCCTCTGCTTCACCCACATGGGACAGGTCTCCTTTGTTTTCCTGGTCTGCTGTTCATAAGCTCCTGAGAGTAAGCACCTTGCTTATCTTACATATACACACCCCAGGGCCTAGAAAAGGCTGGCACATACTAGGCCATTGAGAAATAGCGAATGAATGGGCCAGGCGCAGTGGCTCATGCCTGTAATCCCAGCACTTTGGGAGGACAAGGTGGGTGGATTACTCAAGGTCAGGAGTTTGAGATCAGCCTGGCCAACCTGGTAAAACCCCATCTCTACTAAAAATACAAAAATTATCTGGGCATGGTGGCATGCACCTGTTATCCCAGCCACTTGGGAGGCTGAGGTGGGAGAATAGCTTGAACCCAGGAGGTAGAGGTCACAGTGAGCCGAAATCTCGCCATTGTACTCCAGCCTGGGCAACAGAGTGAGACTCCATCTCAAAAAAGAAAACAAAAATGGAATGAATGATTGTGTGGGCCCTTAGTGGAGTGTTATGGCAGGGGGCTTGCCTGAGCTATTCTCACCGAAAGCTACGCGAGCAGAGCATCTGGCAGAAGTCCACTTGGCCTTTTTTTATTTCTTTATTTTTTTGAGATAGGTTCTCACTCTGTTGCTCCGGCTGAGTGCAGTGATGCGAACACAGCTCACTGCAGCCTCGATCTCCAGGCTCAAGTGATCCTCCCGCCTCCCTGTCTCGAGTAGCTGGGACCACAGACGAGAGCCACCATGCCAGGCTTCTACTTGGCCTTTCTTTCTGCAGCCTGGTTGTCAGTTCCTGGCCCCAAATGTGTCACAGGCATTGGTGCTGGCCCATCTGTGGCCCTCGAGATGGCCCCAGGGCACAGCTGGCCCTCGCCTCCCTCCCGGCCCTCTGCTGCCCCTCACATCCACTTTTGTGTTTCAGAGCATCAGCAGGAGCTGGCACAGGACCCGGCAACCCCTCGGCTGCCCCTTCAGACCAGAACAAGAAAAGGAGCAGCAGCATCGCCTCCACCTTGGGGCTGAAAAAGCTCTTCTCAGCCTTGAGCCAGAGTTCCCGGCCCAAGCTGGGCAAGTCCCGCAGCTACAGCGTGGAGCAGCTGCAGCCCGCCGTGCCTGGCCTGGTGTCACACTCCAGGGCCCCATCGTTACAATCCCTGCACCCGGTGAGTCCAGGGGCCCCAGCCCAGGGAGTGAAGCCAGAGGCAGCGCAGCCACCATCAGAATGAAAGGTTTCCATGGAAGGAGGGAGGAGGTGCTGAGTATACCTCCCAAGGAGCCCATGGTAGAGAGAGGGAAGCTGCTGGCGTCCCCACGGTTGACCCATGAGACTCGGGTTCCCCTGGACACAGGGTGGATGGGCAGCATCTCACACAGCTATTCTCTGCCAACTGCCCAGGCCTGGGCTTACTCTAGACTCCTCCCTCTCCCTCAGCTTTGCCACCTCAGCCAAGTCCCGGAGAACTGACAGCCTAGTGGTGCTGGAACCTTCTCCATGGCCAGAGTGACTCTGAGCCCAGGCACAGATCGCTTCCCACGTGGATTACCTCAACAGCCACTTGACTGGCTTCCCTGCCATGGTCCTCCATGTGGCTTCCAGAGTGGTCCTTCTGATATGCAAATCTGGCCATGCCACCCCCTTACCGAACATCTGTCATTGGTTCCTTATCACCTTCAAGATAAAGTGCATACCACTCAGCATGGCCAGAGGGTTTCTGGGATCTGTCTGCTTTCATCCCTCCTCATTCTTTTAACATGCTTGACTGTGGTTGCAGCTGACCGTCTTGCAGTTTTGTCAGCAGATCACTCACTATCTGACTTTGAACCCTCAGCTGGGCTCTTTCTCCCACCTTCCCCACCTGAGAATGCCTGCTCTTCCGTCCCTCAAGGAGCTGCTTCCAACATTGCCTCAGGCCAAACTGGGCCTCCCAACTTTGTGGAACTTGAGGCATCATGTGTAGTTGGGTTTTGTCTCTCAGCCCTCACTGGAGTGTGTTACTGGAGGGAACACCGCAGTGAGTGGGTAGGAGTGCAGGGCAGCTAACTCAGGCGCTCCCTCCCAGCACACTGGACACCCCTTCTGTTCCAGGGAGTTCCAACTAGTCTGTTTCTCCTATTTCTCTGCCCTGCTCCCCTGGGCAGAGTGAAGCGGATGAGAGTGGTTTGGGTCACTGGCACCTTTCATTTCCAAGGCTGTCGGCAGTAAGAGGATGTGGACTGAATGAAGGTCCCATTCACTGTCTTCCACCAAAGACAGTTCGAAGCACGCGGCCGGTGCTCAACAAATATTTGCGGTTTGAATAAATAGAAGGCAAAGAAACAGCGGCAGAGATTGTAGCTGGGGGGAATCAGCAGTGGTAACTTGTGCTCCAGGAACTCACTGTTCTCATGAAGTTAGATTTGTCCGAAACGCGTCTGAGCCGTGGCATCCAGATTTATTGTCATCAGGACTTCTATCTCTGTAAACCCCCCAAGAGAAACATCACCCCCGTCGATGTCATAGAGAGGTTCATAGGCAATCTGAGCTGAGTGGACAGAGATAGGAAATAGACTGGGCAAGAAGGAGTAGGCGGCAGAGCAGGGAGGATGAGCAGCAGAGAGTCATTTTCAAAAACTGAAAAAAGACAAAAATTTTCAAGAAAATAAAAAAGAAGATAAAGGAACGAATGATCTGTCTCCCCCCACAGTATTTGTGACATTCCTCAGGTTAAAATACTTGCTGTTGGTGTGTGGTGCTGCCAAGAGTGTGTTTGCTGGGAGGCTTAGTTTTTTTGATTTTTTGTTTGTTTGTTTGTTAAGATGGAGTCTCGCTCTGTTGCCCAGGCTGGAGTGCAGTGGTGCAATCTCTGCTCACTGCAACCTCGACCTCCTAGGTTCAAGCAGTTTTCCTGCCTCAGACTCCTGAGTAGCTGAGATTACAGGTGCACGCCACTACACCCAGCTAATTTTTGTATTTTTAGTAGAGAGGGCATTTCACCATGTTGGCTAGGCTGGTCTCAAACTCCTGACCTAAGGTGATTCGCCTGCCTTGGCCTCCCAAAGTGCTGGGATTACAGGCATGAGCGACTGTGCCCAGCCGTATATATACCACATTTTCTTTATCCACTTGTTGGTTGTTGAGCACTTAGGTTGGTTCCATATCTTTGCAATTGCAAATTGTGCTGCTGTATACATGTGCACACACCCTGTAGCACAATTTGCAATTGCAAAGATATGGAAACAACCTTTTTCTTTATAATGACTTCTTTTCCTTTGGTAAATACTCAGTAGTGGGATTGTAGGATTGAATGGTACATCTTTTTTTTTTTTAGATAGGTCTTGCTCTGTCACTCAGGCTGGAGTGCAGCAGGTGATCCCGGCTCACTGTAACCTCCGCCTCCTGGGTTCCAGTGATTCTCCTGCCTCAGCCTCCTGAGTAGCTGGGATTATAGGCACATGCCACCACGCCTGGCTAATTTTTGTATTTTTGGTAGAGATGGGGTTTCGCCATGTTGGCTGGGCTGGTCTCAAACTCTTGACCTCAGGTGATCCACCTACCTTGGTCTCCCAAAGTGCTGGGATTACAGGTGTGAAACACCGTGTCCAGCCAGGGATTTGCTTTTATTTTGCCCTGCTGTGGTTCCTGCCCACCCTGGCTGCTCCCATGTCCTCTAGTTGGCTGGGGCCCTTCCCCGTGAGTCTTTGAGCCTGCATCTAGACGGCTCTCCTTCCTTCTCCTTATCCCCCTTCTCTCTAGGAAACTCCCACCTATCCTTCAGGGCAGAGTTCAACATGACTTCTCCCAGGAAGCCTTCTTGAACTCAGGTACAAGGTCAGTCCCCTCTGAAGCTTCTTGATTCCACGCCGAGCTTCTTTAGAGCACTCCTTAGCCTATTCAGGCCGGTATAACAAAATCCCTGAAGCTCCAAGCTTCTTTAGAGCACTCCTTAGTCTATTCAGGCTGGTATAACAAAATCCCTGAAGCTGGTAGCTTTCAGACAACAGAGATTTATTTCTTACAGTTCTGTGGTGGCTGGAAGTCCAAGATCAAGGCTCTGGCAGATTCGGTGTCTGGTTAGGCCCAGCTTCTTCATAGGTGGCTTTCTTTTCACTGTAACCTCAAGTAGTGAGGGCACTAATCCCATTCCTGAGCACTCTGCCCACATGACCTTATCACCCCCAAAAGCCCCACCCTTGGTGATTAGGTTTCAACCTGTGACTCTGTGGATGGATACAGACATTCAGACCACAGCAGCAAGGATCCCAAATGTAACCAATAATGTGGGTGGTATTTGTTTCAAAGACTGCTTTTCCCTGCCTCAGCCTCCCTGACCCCTTCATTTCTCAGACCGCAGGAGGGAAGAGGATGTAGGCTGAATGGAAGCCCCACTGATTGTTTCCCTGACCTTCAGAATTGCTTCCTCATCGGGTCATTTTCTAGAACACAGTTCTGATCTTGTCACTTGTATTAGCATCACTCAGTAGCTCCTTACAGGGCACATCAGACCTTCCAGGTCTGGTCCGCTGCTCTAGGCTATGACTTGTATGGCCTGCCACTCAGACCATGCATGTGCTCCAGAACGACCACACTTTCTTACATCTCTCCATGTCTTGGATAAACCATTTTCCTCTGCTGGGTACAATCTTCTCTCCTCGTCTGGAGAGCTCTTGCTTCAAGTGTCAGTGCCTTCAGTGTCCCAGACCCCCCGAGCCACAGTCCCTCTCCGCCACACTACACACCATCTCTCTTTTTTTTTTGAGATGAGTCTGGCTCTGTCGCCCAGGCTGGAGCGCAGTGATGCGATCTTGGCTCACTGCAACCTCTGCCTTCCAGGCTCAAGTCACTCTCCTGTCTCAGCTTCCCAAGTAACTGGGACCACAGGTGCCCGCTACCACGCCTGGCTAATTTTTGTAATTTTAGTAGAGACGGGGTTTCACCATGTTGGCCAGGCCAGTCTCGAACTCCTGATCTCAGGTGATCAAATCGCCTCAGCCTCCCAGAGTGCTGGGATTACAGGTGTGAGCCACTGCGCCCAGCACACACTATCTCCTTTTAATGTGCACTGGAGTCTTTGAACTTACTTGTGCTCAGCCCTGCCCCCATCACTTTGTGAACACCTTGAAGGATCTCCTGTCCATCTTTTTATCCACAGTGTTTTAAGGTACAAAATTCAATTTACATTTGTGAATGAAAGCAATCATAAAAGACAATAAAGAATCACAAAACAATATTTCAAATTTTAACTCTAAAGTGGTATTACTGTATAACAAACTTACTTTCATTTCTTCCTTAATGAGTATATTAGATTTTCGTAATTGATGGGGTGATTAGTATAGCACTACAGTTGTTATTTCAGCTAGAAAACAAAACGAAAAACCCCTTGACTCCTCAGATGGCCTATGTAGACCCATCTCCTTGAGTAAAGTCATGGTGGTTCCCGTTGAATTCTTGGAAGCAATGATAAAAGCTTGTGCTGTCACTTTCTTACAGGGCCCTCAGGTTCATGGTGGGGGCCAAGTCCTCTGTCAGGACCACCCTGGTGGCTTTTCTCACCTGCAATATTGGCCCTTTCCCATCAGGTATCACCCTGTCACCAGCGTCAGAAGGCTGTCTCTTTCCAGAACCTCCATTCTCTGCTAAGCGGCAAGGGGGACCGGTCCAGCCTCTACCTGGTAGCAGGGCCAGGGGACCACAGTGCAGTTGGCAGGTAAGAGTGGGCACACACGTTTTGGAGGACAAACTCATTAGAGACTGGCCAGTGGAGCCCAAAGCTTAACTCCTCCCTGCCTCAGCTTCATGGCTCTGAGCAGGGTCCCTTGAGAAAGCAAGGCCTCCCTCCAGCACATCTGATGTGTGGAGACAAGGCTGCCCCTGGAGTCTCAGCACCTCAGTGCCTGCACTGACCCTCAGTGCACTGGGCTCTGAGATGGCCTGGAGTTGCTGGATTGCTGGATCAGGTGGAGTTGGCTGGTTTGATTCCACTGTCCCTCTGATGTCCAACGACATCTTGAAATCAGAATGTTTAGAGAGTGTTCTTAGCCCAGCTAAAGATCCAAATAAACACGTAGAGACAGAGACCCCCAAAGAGGCCCGTGACCCATGACCCGCTTGAAGAAAGCCCACCCTGTCTGGCGAGGCCCTGCAGGAGGGCTGCTCTTCCCTAGGGCTTCATGGATGCCCTTCAGGGTGTATGTCAGCTCCTGGAAATGTGACATAAAACTATGCCTTTTCTCAGATTCTTACAGAGGTCTCTGTATCCCCCCAAATTTGAAACCACTGCTTTGGGAGGGTGAGCTTTCTAGTTCCAAGCAGGCCTTGCACGGTGGTGGAAACCGCCAGTTCTGGCCCTAGCAGGCTCTTTTTGCTGGTTGAGATCAGCAGAACCCCAGCCTCTTATGCCATACTCTTAATTAAGTCTGTGAGGTATCAGTCATCTGTAAGCCAGGGAGGAGCTGCACCCAGTGCCCCGTGCTTTTTGCCCTCACTGTGTCTCTGGTTCCCTCAAAGGCCGGCCAGGGCTTCACCACGGCGTGCCCTCAGTGTGGAGGATGTGGGTGCTCCCAGCCTGGCTCGCACGGTGGGCCGCCTGGTGGAGGTGTTCCCGGATGGCACCAGCCAGCTACAGCTGCAGCGCTCCCCGGAGGGCACTTTTGGCTTCTGCGTGGCTTCTGGGAATGGGCGCCCGGATTCAGGTATGCCCTCTCCCCTTCCTCAGCCCTATGGCAGGGGGTGGCCTTTGCAAACCACAGCAGGACCTTCTGGCTGTGGTCAGAGGCTTTTCCAGTCTTTGGCTGAGCCGTGGAGCTCTGGGAATTCAGAAAGCCTCTGACCACAAGACTAGGCTTCTCCCCTCAGGGGCTCTTTCTGAATTGTCTGGGGCTGCCAGGAGTCTGCACCTGCAGAGCCTTTTGCCCTGGGCAACTGCAGCTGAGGAAAAAGCTGTGGTTGGTGGGGAGTGTGCAGGACAAGGGAGAGTTGGCAGGTTTGACTCCACTGTCCCCCTGCTGTCTGATGACATCTCAAAATTAGAATCTTAGGCCGCGAGTGGTGGCTCATGCCTGTAATCCCAGCACTTTTGGAGGCCGAGGTGGGCAGATCACCTGAGGTCAGGAGTTTGAGACCAGCCTGGCCAACATGGAGAAACCCTGTCTCTACTAAAAATACAAAATTAGCCAGGCATGGTGGTGCATGCCTGTAATCCCAGCTACTCTGGAGGCTGAGGCAGGAGAATAACTTGAATCCAGGAGGTGGAGGTTGCAGTGAGCTGAGATCGCACCATTTCGCTCCAGCCTGGGCAACAAGAGCAAAACGCTGTCTCAAACCAAAAGAAAGAAAGAAAGAAATTAGAATCTTGAAGGCCATCTTTGCAGAGGAGAGCCAGAGAGAAACTGTCTGTGCCTGCCGTTCTCAGCAGTCCCTTTGATGTGGCTGCTGTGTTGAAATGATTCCTTTCCTCCAGCTGCAGAGTGTGTCTGGGCACATACTGCCTGTCTGTCTCTGCACCCCGTTCCTCCCTCAGGCCTGTGCCTGAGGATTCTGTTCAGATGAATCCTGGCTGCAGGCCTCTGGCGGGGGTGTGCTCTGGGTCTCGATTCAACCCAGGCAAGGGCAGGGAGGAGTCCTGGAGATCATTCTGCACTCTGGCCAGTTCTCAGTTCCGCCCCATCCATGAGTCTTTCAGGGCAATGTGACGTGCCAAGGCCCATGCTCAAGGTCTATGGTCCAGAATGCATCTCAGGGCAAGGGCCCATGAAAGACTCCCCAGAGGAGCAGGAAGGAAGACAAGTATGCAAGGGTGGGGAAGAAGGGGAGGGAAAGGAAGGAGAGAGAAAGGGAGAGACAGATACAGAAAGGCATGCACAGAAGCCTGCTACAGCTGGGCTCTGCTGATGGGGGGTTGAGTCCCATGCTTTCATCTCCTAGGTCAATGTTGTTTAGCCTGGAAAAAAATCTGCCTGCTGCCACATTTGCAGACCGCAGCATGAGTTCTCATGTCTGTTCCATCATTCATTGTTTCAGCAGATATATACTAAGCACCTACTATGTGTTATAGATACGAGGGATACAGTACTAAATGCAACAGACCAAATCCCTGTCCTCATGAATATACTACCCAGTGAGCAGCTAGACCATATCTATAAAACGTATACTCTTGTTATGTGTAATGTGCTCCGTATGTCAGATGGTGAAAATCAAGTTCTGAGAAACCTACAGATAAAGCAGGAGTGGCAGATGCTGGTGCAGACAGGAGTGTGGGGAGGCTTTTCTGAGAAGATGATCCTTGAGCAGGGGCGTGGATGGGGTGAGGGAGGAGCCCCGTGGGTGTCTGGGGGAAGAGTATTCTGGCAGATTGAACGGCAAATGCAAAGCCCTGGTGGAGGGGTGAGCTTGGCCTGTGAGGACTGCAAGGAGGTCAGGCTGGACACTGCAGAGAGGGCGAGGGGTCGGGAGGAGCAGAGCTTGGAAAGACAAGGCTGTGCCACTGTAAGGGGCTTTGGCTTTCTGCCGAGTGAAATGGGAGCCACTAGAGGCTTGGAGAAGAACACTGAGACTCTGATGTACACTTTTAGTAGGGTGAGAATACACTCCAGTGGGACACAGGTGGAGCCAGGAAGCCCCAGGTTAAAGCTATGTCAGCAGTCCAGGACAGAGATGGTGGTGCTTGGGCTGGGAATGGCTGTGGAGATGCGGAGGGGGAGAGGGGCTGGATTCTGGTTGATCTGACTATTTGCTGATGAGCTGGACATGTGTCTGAGGGGAAGAGAGGACAGGTCTCTCCCCACTCTGGAGCTCAGGAAGGCAAAACGTCTGTCCTCACAGGCCTTCCCGTAGCCTCCTCTCCTGTTAGGTGAGCAGGACAGACCCCCTGGACAGGCAGCGTAGAGGCAGAGGTGGACGACGCAGCATGTTTGTGCTCCAGCACCTCTGCTGGCTGTGTGACCTTGAGCAGGTGACATCCTCGCTGAGCCTCAGTTCCCTAATCTGTGAAATGAGGATGATGAAACCTACCTAGAAGAGTCATAAGGAGCATTCAAGAAGGCACACAGGAGAAAGGGCCTAGCATTTTTCTTTCCTTCCCTTCAGAAAGAAAAAGTCTGTTTGGGGAAGAGAACCCCAGACAGGGACCAGGGTGATCTGCAATCACCTGTCAATGTGAGTGCACAACAGGGCTTATACCCTGCCCCCACCTCGCCCCAGAGTCCCTTTGGCTCCCTTGTAGGCAGTGGGAGACCCTCCCTGTCACATCAGGGGGGTCTGATGGGCGGGGGTCTCTAGTGACCCAGGGCCCTGGCCCCCTCGAGGGAGGTGCCAGCTTTCTCTGTCCTGCCCAGGCACTCCCTGCGCCTGCTGTCGTCGCATTAGCTTGCTGGCGTTCACATCCGACTCGATATGAGCCTGTGAGAACAGCAGGCTTTGCCTTCTGCTTCTAATTGGATACGACATAGAGATCACACATCCTCAACAAAGGCCATTTCCAGCAGACAATAAATGCCTACGATAGCAGGCTCTCTGTCATATCTGTGTCATGACTTTCAGTTGTGAAATCTACCCGAGTCTCCCCAAAATGGCAGGAGTGATGTCAGTGCCTGGCCTGGCTCTGGCTGCATTCTTTCAGGATTTATCATTATTCCCCGCCTGCAACAACCGCTGCACATCAGATACTTCTCTGGGTTCGCCCCAGGGGCCCCTTCTTACCTGTCCCTCCCTGTGCCATCAACCCATAAACAGGAAGGGCAAGCAGTAAAAGCTCCAGCTAGAGGAGGTAAAAGACAGGGCTGAGGGCAGACGCCCCGTGCAGCCAGGATGGCAGACATACTCAGTCAGGGGAGACAGCCCTGCAGAAAAGGCTCGGATTCCACACCTCAGCCCAGGGAGGGGGACTGTATACAAAGATTAGATTTGCTACATTCAGAGCCACAAGCCTTCAGGTACCTCAGTGAAGGAGGAGGTATCAGTACTCTTTCAAACCCACATTTCAGAGGCAGGCTTTAAAATGCCTGACTTCTGTCAGGGCCAGAGGCTGGGCTGCCCAAAGCTCCTACAGGGCTGAGAGACGGCTTCTCCTTAGCCCAAGATGCAGTGAGCAATGTCAAGCCAGAGACTGGGGAAGCAGACCTGCCGCCCTTTCGGCCCCTGCTAAGAACCTGATTCGAGAAGGAAGTGGAGACAGTAACGTGTGGGCAGTGGCCTCATGTTTTTGAAATGCAGAGTGAGCCGAGCTGGGCTGGGCACAGCGAGGGTGCCGAGGCTGCACTGAGCAGCCTGGTGAACTCTGCCAGTGCTGGCGGCCGTGCCAGGTGTGTGCCCTGCAGTCCTCCAGCAAACTTGGCTTGTGTCTCAGCCTGTATGTCCACCCGGCATGGAACACGGGCATCAGGGGCTCCAGCCTGCGCTGGGAGAGGTGGCATCTCTCTTTCCCAGGTGGGAGCAGCTGGAGGGGAATTTGAAAGATTTCCAGCCATGGTTGAGGCCAGGGGAGGCCTCCTCAGCTGGACGCTTCCCAGAGAAGCCAGGGGAGCTAACCCAGCCAGCCCCAGCCCCCCAGAGCCTGCCCCACTGACGGGGGCTCCCTGAGAGCCGGAGCCTGGGAAAGAAGCAGAGAAGCTGGTTCCCCAGGCTGGCTCTTGGCACCTCCTAGACCCAGGCAGGGCCTCTTTGGGGTGGGCAGGAGGGAGCATGTGCAGAAGAGGAGTGGTGGTGCTTGGGCTGGGAATGGCTGTGGAGATGCGGACGGGGAGAGGGGCTGGATTCTGGTTGATCTGACTATTTGCTGATGAGCTGGACATGCGTCTGAGGGGAAGAAAGGATAGGACTCTCCCCACTATGGAGCTCAGGAAGGCAAAATGTCTGTCCTCACAGGCCTTCCCGTAGCCTCCTTTCCTGTTAGGCGAGCAGGACAGGCACCCCCAGAAAGGCAGTGTGGAGGCAGAGACCTCCACTGGAGGTGGGACCATCGGAGCTTTAAAATACGTGGCTAGAATTTTTCTTTTTCCTGAGTTTTTTGCTCAGATACTTCCCTATCTCAACTGAGGAACCATATCTAAATCAGACTGAGGCCAGGGTCGGTCCTTGGCAACAGAGTACAGCAAAGCAGGCTTGGATGTAGCTTAGCTACTTTTTGCTCTTCTGATGATACCTTCCCGCCACCCCGGCCTTCACGCTGGACCTGGGCAACCTGAGGGCAGCAATTGGATCATAGTGCCAGGCACTGAGTAGGTATGGTTCCTAATTCTTAAAAAGTATTTTCCTCCCTATTCTACAAGAAAAGCTCATTTCAGAAAAAGGTTAGCTTACTCACAGTCAGGTATAAATGAATAACAGCAGCTTAACACATTATTTGCACTAGGAGCATTTCCACGTTAAAAGAAGAGATAGCGGAATGGAGTTAGACATGGAGGAGGCGCACTGTATCTGTGCCTAAAGCCAGTTGTGGTTGTGAGGTAGAACAATGGGTGTGTGTGTGTGTGTGTGTTCACGCACAGAAGTAGCCTGTATGAGCACCTCTTCCCTGTGCCACACAAACAGCCCCTCACTGACATGATCAGCATTCCAGAGATGCACATCTTCAATTTGGGTGTCAATCTGAAATTCTCCCGTTTTCCTTTGCAGGGATGTACGTGCAGGAGATGGCTGACATGAGCACAGCCAAGCTGTACTCGGGGCTGCTAGGGGTGGGCGATGAGATCCTGGAGGTGAACG
The DNA here is from genome assembly GCA_004027715.1 of Plecturocebus donacophilus. NCBI lineage: Eukaryota > Metazoa > Chordata > Mammalia > Primates > Pitheciidae > Plecturocebus > Plecturocebus donacophilus. The sequence goes on from PVKP010009057.1 coordinate 53,172, forward strand.
GGGCCAAGGTGGCAGGGCTGGGCTTGGCTCACATTAAGGAGCTGCTGGCCCACTCAGAGAGCCTGTCAATCCGTGTCCTGAGGCAGAGACCTGTACCACGGTGACCCAGAAGTGCCACTGCCCTCACTGTCACCGCCTCGGAAGCCCTGAGCCACTGAGGGTGGTTGGCCGCAACGTGCTGCCGAGCTGCTCTGTGCCGGAAACACCGATCCTGCTGGCATCTAACCCCTTGCGCAGTGGAAGGGCTTCTGTGATGGACTGCCTTAGGGAGAGGCAAGGAGCCTGTTTGCATACTTGTTTTAAGGCCATTTATGCAGAACTAGAGAAAAAAAAATGGGTCTCCTTCTATGTCTGAGGGGGTGTCAACATCGACTTGTACCTTTGTTGGCAGGGGGAGGAGGGAGATTCAGTGGACCCTTTGGTTGATGCCTGAGAGCTGGCCCCACATCCTGGTCCCACTCCCCGTCAAAGGCTAGCCCAGCCTCCAACACTGTGGAACCAAAGAAAGCTCACATCCATATTGGCCTTGACCCTTCCCTTTTTCATCTATGTTCCTCCCTACTCCCATTCACTGCCTTTGCCCTTTATCCAGAAATGGGCAAAGTGTCCTGGAGTACCAGCCTTACAGCCATTGACCATATATGCCCAACCAAAATTGGAACGTGTGGTCTGACAGTTTTATGCCCCTTCTGGGTATGGGAACACCTGGGAGATGTTATCTGGTAGCCAGAATATTAAATATCTCTAGGAAATTTGTTTGATATATAAAGTTGGAAAGAAAAAAAAAACGAAGACCGATTTCAGGACATGCTACTGTAGTAGCCAGGATCCAGCCAGTGGGACCGGCCAGACCAGCCCCAAGCCGCCCGCCTGCTGCCTCTGCCCAGATGGAGGCAGGAGTTGCTGCAGCCGGGCTGTGCAGCCTCGTCTTAGTTCTCCTGTCCAGCTTGGAGACAGGGCTGCAGCAGTGCCTGGCCATCACACAGCTGCACACTTGCTGCCCAGACCTCCTGGCAGTGCAGTCAGTGGGCAGGTGGGTGGCTGTGGAGAGCTGGGATGGGCCATCTGCCTGGGCCTCAGCACTGCCTGGATGGCTCCTGTTCAGGAGTGGATGGCCATGTGTCAGTCTTAACTTATTAAAAAGCAAGGCTGAAGCTTCTCCCACTCTGAGTTGCTAAATTCTGGGCTGGACACTCACGTGACCTTCACTAGCCATGGGCAGGACCAGGGAGTGGGGGAGGGCACGGGCGCTGGTGGCGAGCATGCCAGAGGAAAGGCTGGGAGGCCCCGGGTTAGGGTGACGGCAGGGTAGATGCAGAAGCCTCCAGACTGTCCTTTAGAGGAAGAGAAGCCCTGGGCAAGTTTTGTCATCAGGAGAGAAGGAGCCAAGGGGCCTTGGCTGGGCACAACTGAGGAGCAGAATAGGAAGTCCAGAGCGGTTTTAGAACTCGCCAGGGTGCCAGCTGTGGTTAGGAAAACAAATCCTGGAAACAAGAAACCCAACCTTCAGCAGAATCGGGTTTACCTGAGTGTCAGGGCAGCTTTCATCAGGCAAGGGCACTGAAGCAGGCCTGTGGCCCAGGAAGAAGGTGGTGGGGGCGGGGAGGCAGTCCTGTGCAGGGTTTGGGGTTTGTTCCCCTGCCCAGGGCCTTTGCAGCAGAAGCCAGGTAGAACCCTGTCTTCATGATGCCCATGTAGGGAGATGGAGGGGCTGAGCCCCATGGCTCACAGAATGTGGTATGGCTGTGAAGGAGGAATTGCAGGGGGGGCAGAAAAACAAATGCTCAGGGCTTCAGGCTGTGAGAGGGCACTGGCACACCCCAAAGTGTAGAAAAGACCCACAGCAAGAAACTGCAAGTGTGGGGAAACCCTGGCTCCTCCTATACCACAATTCCTAGCCTTAAGATCACGAAAATGGAGACACTTCATGTTGAGAAAAGCTCCTGGGGGCCAAAGACAGCTCGGTTTTTCTCTGTATGGCCAGGACAACTTGCCTTCCCAGCGGGGAGGAGGTGGAAGGGGTGCGCTGGGGCTGGGAGGACGATGGGCAAGGCCTGAGGCATATCACCCCCGGGTCGGTGACATACTTAGTTCTTACATAGTCCTGCCAGGTGTGTCCCGCTCATTGTCTTCGGTTTACATAGGTGGGGAACAAAGTTCGCAGCAGTGACAGGACATCCAATCCTGCCCCTCTGACTTGGGGCCCACTTTTCCCACTGCAGCTGCCTCGCCATACCAGAAAAGGCTTGGTGCCAGGGGAAGGGCATGAGGCCTCTGGATGGTGACCTAATTCCAAGGAGGCAAAGGCGCTGGCATCCCAGCCCCTCCCTGGGGCAGCCCAATGTGTCGGCCTAGCCTTGTGTGGATGGGAGGGGGCTTTGGTTCCTCCAGCCTCCTGTCTGACCTTCCCCATCTGCCTGCATCTGCCTGCGGGGGGCTGCTGACCTCGAAGGCCTGGGGCAGCCCTGCCTCCCACACTGGACCATCAGAACCGTTTGTTTTTGAGACAGGGTCTTGCTCTGTTGCCCAGGCTGGGGTGCAGTGGCACAATCTCGGCTCACTGCAACCTCTGCCTCCTCTGCCTCCCAGGTTCCAGTGATTCCCATGCCTGGCTAATTTTTAGTAGAGACAGGGTTTCACCATGTTGGCCAGGCTGGTCTCGAACTCCAGACCTCATGTGATCTGCCTGCCCGGGCCTCCCAAAGTGCTAGGATTACAGGCCTGAGCCACGGCGCCTGGTCCATCAGAACCTTATTGCTGAGCACTTACTAACCAGGAGCCAGGCCTAGCGCCAGGCAAGAGCTCCTGGATTTAAGAAAGACCCGCAGCCTCAAGGGGCTCCAGCCTAGAAGAAGGTACACATACGTTACAGCGCCGGAGGCTGGGTGTGCTGCAAGAGGAGCTACAGTCGATGCAGCCTGTGGACAGCCTGGGGCCGTGCTTTGTGGCTGGCCGGGTAGCTGGCAAGGGCACAGACCAGGCAGGTGAGCCCAAGCAGGCCTTTCTAAAACGAGCAGGAAGCCACAAGGGCCAAGTGGCTCAGGCACAGAAAGGAAACAGCCACGTGCAAAGGTGTGGGTTTTCTGGTTCTAACTTAAGTCCATAAGTCCATCCCGCGGTTCACAGAAGGCCCCTGACACTGGGACTACACGGAGCAGAAAGTGGCACCATCTTTGCCTCAGACACCTCAATCTCCTTGGGGGTTGGGGGCACTTTCAGAAGTCATCCGGGCCCCGCCCCTCTGTCGCTGCAGGGTGTCGCGGAGGCGCGAGGTCTCTATGGCCATACCAGGTATTCTGCGGGGTGGGGGGGGCGGGGTGTGAGGACTGAGGTCTGTCGCAGGTCCTGCGAGCAGGAGGAGATTGTGACCTCGGCAGCCGCCCTACGCCCTCCCCGCCCTCAGGCCACCCCAGGCAACCTCACAGCAATACCGGTGCTCGCATGTCTTCCCCGCGGGGCAGGCGGTCCCTGCGGCCCGGGCATGCAGCGGGCGGCCACTCGCTCTGTGCCCGCAGGCTCCGCGCCAGCCGAGCCTTCCCGGCCAAGCGGCCGCCTGCACAGAGTGTTCACATGCAGCTCTGCCTTTGTCCTCTTCCTCCCGCGGGGTCTCGCGCAGGCGGAGGTGAGAGGGGCACGGGCTTGTTGCCCTGCCTGGGGGTCGCCGGGGCCTTCCTGCCAAGCCCGCATCCGTGAGGCAGGGTGTGTCCAGCAGGGCACCGGCTGTTAGAGCCACGGGGGCCTGCAGCCTGAGTGGACAGAGGGTGGGCTCGCGGGGGTTTGCACATCGCCGCCCCCAGCACACAGGCACACACCCACACACAAACACACACACACTCACTCTCTCTCTCTCTCTCTCTCTCTCTCTCCCTCTCTCTTTCTCTCTCTCTCTCTCTGCTGTCAGGAACGCGGTTCGGTAGGGGGACAGGAGCCCACTGGAGAACCGCATGGTCCCCAGCCTTGCTGAAAGGTGCTGTGGAGGGAGCGCGCCAGCCAGACTGGGAGGATGAGCTGGAGCTGGAGCTGGCCAGAGGGATGGGGAGGAAGTGGGGTGAGCTAGGGACCTTCGCGTCCGTGGGGCGGGGGCGGGGTGTGCAGGAATGAGTGCCTGGTGCATGCTGTGTCCCCAGCTCGTGTCCCCAGCTCTCAAGCGTGCTGGAGAAACCGCAGGCCGCCTGGAATTTTGGAAACCAGTGTTAACCAGGACTTCAGGGACCTGCCGTGGTGGCCGTCCCTTGCCTTGCCTTGCCTTGCCCTGCCAGCACCGCAAATGTTCCAGAGCTCCGTAGGGGGTTAAATCACTGAGTCCATACAGCAACACTGCCAGGGGGAGACTATTATGCCTGGCTTATGCATGAGGAGTCTGAGGCTCAAAGGTTAAATCACAGATCCAAGGTCTGAGAGCCAGTCAATAGGGGAGGCAGGATTTGAACCTGACCCTCTTCGACTTCCAGCCCTCCTGGGTCCCGCTGCAGCTCACCTTGCTTGGAGCCCCTCGAGCCCGGCTCCCTGGCCCGCACAGCCTACAGGGCAGAGTGACACCCTCGAGCAGCTCTGGAGGCCCTGTTGGGCCTGCCCGCCACTGACCCTCACCAGCATGCAGGGCCTTCATCTCGGTTTTCCTTCTGGGAAGCAGGGCTGGAGAAGGGCAGGCCCCTCTCTTGCCAGGACAGCGTTTCCAAACTGCAGGCAAAATTCACTCATGGGTTATAAAAGCAATTTCGGGGATTGAGACCGTCATTAAATTAAAAAAAAAAAAAAAAAGAACAGGATAGAAAATAAAAATTAGAATGCCTCACATAAGCCAAGGATAGGTTAGGTTTTGGGAAATGCTTCTGTGTGTGTACCGAGCTGTAATTTAAAATGGGTCATGGCTCTGCTCTGCGGGAGGCAGACACCGTAGCGTCATGGCCTGGCCCCTGGGGTAGGGCGAAGAGGCCTCCATCCTAGATAGGTGTCCTGGGCAGCTGTTTGTTTTCACCTCTTTGCTGGGGGTGCCAAGAAGAGGCCTGTGACCCAGGAGAGGAGGGCAGTGGTGTGACTGTGGACTTCTTAGTCCTCCAAGCTGCCTCTGGGCACAGGACTCCCGTGTGGGTGCTACCGGCAGGAGCTTTGGTTGTCGGCTCCTGGACCCCACCAGCCCAACTCCACCCATCCATGCACCCCCTACTGTCAGGCTTATTCATGCCTTGGCTGGAATGCCCTTTGCCTGTCCACCCACAGACCCCACGGCAGCCTTCAAAAATATTAGAGGTATCTATCTCTAGAAGCATTTCTAATACTGCATGCTGACTTCGGCTCCTCCCTTTAGATCCCACAGGATCTTGTACCAAGGGCTGTTTATTGTGATTCTTCGGATAGAATTGCTTTATCCTCCACCAAACTTAGCTGGCAAGAAGTGGACCTCCCTAGTCCATCTGCCCAACCCACTTCCCACCCCAGTCCCCAGGCTAGTTCTGGAGCTACTCAAAAGGTGCTGCCGTCACCTGCGTAAACAGCCCTTCCCTCTCTCCCTCCCTCCACATATCCGCAGAGAAGTTTCCCTCTTCCCTCTAGAGCCAGAGCACCTGCTTAGAAATGGCAAGAGCCTTCCTTGGCAGGAAGCTCTGCCCAGCACTCTCTGGCTGTGGGTTTGGCCAGGTTGGAGTGCTGGACCCTGAGGGCGGGGACTGCGGGGACTGGCACTGACAATGTGCCCATGGAGCCAGGGCTTAACAGCTGCCCTGCCAGTCCTGGAGGGCATCCGGAGCTCTCCTGTGGCTGCCAGGCTGCCTGCCGGGCCTGCCTTTGTCTCGTCCTTCTGCAGTCTGGGCTCAGGCCCCTACTCACAGTGTGGAGCTGCCCTTAGGGTTCTGGCCCGGTGCCAGGCACTGGGGAGAGGCCTGCCCTGCCCTTAGGAAACCCATATCCCCAGGATGGATTCAGCTTCAGTTGTGAAAAAAGAGCAGAGTGCCAAGGGCTACAACGGAAGCTCCAAGGCAGGAAGCCCCACTCTACCTGAGGAGCAGAAAGGCTCCCGGGAAAGCCAGCTCTAAGAGCCCATGGCCCCCAAGACCACAAGCTCACCAGCCTCCATCCAGCTCTGGTGTTAACTCAGGAACAAGGAGTGCTGGCAGTCATGGGGGCAGCATTTAGAGGCCACAATTTTCATTCTCATCTTGGGCCCCCCAGACTAAGTCTCCAGGCTTTTCTGAGTTTATACAATAAACTGTTTGGCTCATTTACTTTTTGCATATTTCCAGCCAAATACACAAAAGCTCCAAAACATTTATCAGCAAGGCGGACCTGTGTGAGACCCTGAGCCAGTAGATCTCTTGAACACTACAGCGGGCTTGAGGGGTTTGAAACAGTCAAGTCCAAGGCAACTGGTATCCATGCTTTATCTCAGGTACCTCGAGTTCAGTGCTTTAATCTGCCACTAACTGGCACGGCTGTTCTGACCCCTCTGTCCCATCCTCAGCCTTATGATGCCACTTCTCAGGTTAGAGGCATGGCTTAGTGAGACATCTGCTTGCCACCACTGCAGTCAGGACAGTGCCTTTTCTTTTCATGGAGGACTTGTATGGTCCAGGCCTCCTAGGGTCCAGTGCTGTCACTACCACTTACTAGTTGGAGCCTTAGGCAAATTTCTTTATTGCTCCATCCCCAGTTTTCAGGTGCAAAATTGGCCTCAACAGTATTTCCCTCAGCGGGTTGAGAACAGAATGAAAACGTTCTGCTCCTCACAGCATCCCTACAGCCTTGGTCAAAGACATACCCCACACATCAGATTTGCATCAAACACTGGCCAAAACTATTAGCTACTGTTTACATAAAAGTTTTAGAAAGTTTAGAGCGGCTGACCTCTTCAAAAGCCAGCCAATCTTACTGTGCCCAGAGCAAGCATCTGACGGTACGTGAGCCAGTGGGCTGGGAAGGGAGGCGGGGAGAAAACCCCATCCAAAGAGACTGGACTGGGGAGCGCGTCGCCCCCTCTGAGGTGCATCTGTGGTGACGCTTGCTCAGGTCCAGCCTGCACCTGCCGCTGCTAATGCTCCTTGTGGCAACGCCTGGGCAGGCGGGCCCTGCTTCCACACAGCTGACACCTGGAGACGCCAAGGATCATTTACTGATGTGAAATGCGTCCTCTAGGACAGTGACCTATTATGGTGGCATGGACAGGCGTTCCCTTCCTGTGAGTTTCATTTCTGCCTCAGGCCTTGCCTTTTCACATTTTAGGACCTTTGGAATGATGGCAAATCACAGCAGAGCCATGAGTAGAATAGAGTCACTGTCATCCCGAAGAACTGGACCCCTCAGCCTTGCAGATGCAAACTGTCTCCCTCTGCCAAAGCCACAGTCCACGTTTCTCCCTGGGGTGGGGAGGTGATCTGCTTTTATTAGAGGATACATATAACCCTAACTCTCTAAGCACTCGTTTCTCTGGCAAGGTTGGTCAGTATGTTTATTTGCATCACCTTTTCTCCTTAGCTATTATGTCTGGGAGAAATCAAGCTACGGACTTAGCAAGCACTAATATGACACCTTCTGGGCTAGGCACGGGGGTAACAGTAAGTGGCCCTGCCTCTCACTACCTGTGTGACCTTTGGAAAATGACTACTGTGTCCCAATTCCCTCACCTGCAGATTTGAGGTAACAGATGAGGAAACTTCTCATTTTTAGTATTCTGTGTGTTAGTACAAAGTCCTTAGAACAGTGCTGGGCAGATAAAAGTTAATACCAGTGAGGATGATGATGGCAAATGGAATGATCAAGATCTCTCTGCCCTTAAGGACCCTATGCAGCCTCCTCACTTTATCCCACATGGAATTTAGGGCAAGCTCTTTCAACTACCAGTTTGCTTGGCCAGTATTCTTGTTTGCCAGCACTTCAGTGAGGGGGGGAATGAAGGACTCAATTCCTTTCTGTTCTAGTCTGTCTGTTCTCCCAAGCTCATCGTCTCAGTTGAAACTCTGTGCCGTGTAATATTTTGCATGCACAGTATGGTTATGTATTAGTCATTTTTTTTTTTTTTTAGATGGAGTTTTGCTCTTGTTGCCCAGGCTGGAGTGCAATGGTCCGATCTTGGCTCACTGCAACCTCCGCCTTCTGGGTTCAAGCAGTTTTCCTGCCCCACTTCCAGAGTAGCTGGGATTACAGGCATGCACCACTATGCCCGACTAGTTTTGTATTTTTAGTAGAAATAGGGTTTCTCCATGTTGATCAGGCTGGTCTCAAACTCCCGACCTCAGGTGATCCACCTGCCTCAGCCTCCCAAAGTGCTGGGATTACATGCGTGAGCCCCCACGCCCGGCCTGTATTAGTCCATTTTTACGCTGCTGAAGAAGACATATCCAAGACTGGGAAGAAAAGGAGGTTTAATTGGACTTACAGTTTCACATGGCTGGGGGGATCATGGTGGAGAGTGAAAGGCACTTCTTACATGGCAGCAAGAGAGAAATGAGGAGGAAGCACAAGTGGACACCCCGGATAAACCCATCAGATCTGGTGAGACTTATTCACTATCACGAGAATAGCACTGGCAAGTCCAGCCCCCATGATTCAATTACCGTCCCCCCCCGGGGTCCCTCCTGTAACACATGGGAATTCTGGGAGATACAAGTTGAGATCTGAATGGGAACACAGCCAAACTGTATCATACCAACCCGGCCCTTCCAAATCTCATGTCCTCACATTTCAAAACCAATCATGCCTTCCCAACAGTCCTGCAAAGTCTTAACTAATTTCAGGATTAACCCAAAAGTCCACAGTCCAAAGTTTCATCTGAGACAAGGTAAGTCCCTTCCACCTATGAGCCTGTAAAATCAAAAGCAAGCTAGTTACTTCCTAGATACAACAGTACAGGTATTGGGTAAATACAGCCATTCCACATGGGAGAAATTGGCTAAAACAAAGGGGTTGCAGGGCCCCATGCAAGTCCGAAATCCAGTGGGGCAGTCAAATTTTAAAGCTCCAAAATAGTCTCCTTTGAATCCAGGTCCTGCTGATGCAAGAGGTGGGTTCCCATGGCCTTGGGCAGCTCCACCCCTGTGGCTTTGCAGGATACAGCCTCCCTCCCAGCTGCTTTCACGGGCTGGCGTTGAGTGTCTGCAGCTTTTCCAAGTGCATGGTGCAAGCTGTAAATGGCTCTACCATTCTGGGGTCTGGAGGACAGTGGCCCTCTTCTCACAGCTCCACTAGGTGGTGCCCCAATAGGGACTCTCTGTAGGGGCTCTGACCCCGCATTTCCCTTCCTTACTACACTAGCAGAGGTTCTCCATGAGGGCCCCACCACTGCAGCAATCTTTTATCTGGGCATCCAGGCATTTCCATACATCTTCTGAAATCTAGGTGGAGGTTTCCAAACCTCAATTCTTGACTTCTGCATACCTGCAGACTCAACACCACATGGACGCTGCCAAGGCTTGGGGCTTCCACCCTCTGAAGCCACAGCCTGAGCTGTACATTGGCTCTTTCAGTCATGGCTGGAGCAGCTGGGACACAGGACACCAAGTCCCTAGACTGCACACAGCACGGGGACCCTGGGCCCAGCCCACAAAAAACCACTTTTTCCTCCTGGGCCTCAGGGCCTGTGATGGGAGGGGCTGCCATGAAGTTCTCTGACATGGCCTGGAGACATTTTCCTCACAGTCTTGGAGATTAACATTAGGCTCCTTGCCACTTATGCAAATTTCCGCAGCTGGCTTGAATTTCTCCCCAGAAAATAAATTTTTCTTTTCCCCTGCATTATCAAGCTGGAAATTTTCTTAACTTTTATGCTGTTTCCCTTTTAAAATGGAATGCTTTTAACAGCACCCAAGTCACCTTTTGAACGCTTTGCTCCTTAGAAATTTCTTCTGCCAGATACCCGAAATCATCTCTCTCAAGGTCAAAGTTCCACAGATCTCTAGGGCAGGGGCAAAATGCAGCCAGTCTCTTTGCCAAAGAGTCACCTTTGCTCCAGTTCCCAACAAGTTCCTCATCTGCATGTGGGACCACCTCAGCCTGGACCTTATTGTCCATATCGCTGTCAGGCTTTTGGTCAAAGCCATTCCACAAGTCTCTAGGAAGTTCCAAACTTTCCCACATTTTCCTCTTTTCTACTGAGCCCTCTAAACTGTCCCAACCTTGAATGTTACCCAGTTCCAAAGTCGCTTCCACATTTTCGGGTGTCTTTTCAGCAATAACCCACTCTACTGTTACCAATTTATAGTATGTCCATTTTTTACCCTGCTGACAAAGACATCCCGAGACTGGGAAGAAAAGGAGGTTTAATTAGACTTACAGTTCCACGTGGCTGGGGAGGATCATGGCGGAAGGTGAAAGCACCTTCTTACATGGCGGCAACAAGAGAGAATTGAGGAGGAAGCAAAAGCGGAAACCCCTAATAAACCCATCAGATCTCATGAGACTTACTCACTATCACGAAAATAGCACGGGAAAGAGCAGTCCCCGTGATTCAATTACCTCCCCCTGGGTCCCTCCCACAACATGTGGGAATTCTAGGAGATACAATTCAAGTTGAGATTTCAATGGGGACACAGCCAAACCATATCAGGCTACTTGGGGGTTTAAGAATTCATATAACTTGCTAAGCCAGAGAAAGCACAATTTATAATTCAGATCTTCTAGCAGTCACAAACTTTTCCTGCCCCAGGCAGATGCACATGTCTTTTATTAGAGGGGGTGGGAGGAGAAGAAGGGAGCTGTGCTTAGGTATGAAAGAACTAAAAACAAAACTGAGAAATGATCTAACAAACAAAAACACCCAGGAAAAGGCTGGTGGCATCTCCACTTCCCTTTAAAGCTGAACAATATTCTTTATGCAGTTGTAATATGATCTCAAGAGAAACTGAGACTTCATGGTATAAAAATATCACTTTTAAGGATGGCTAGTTTTTTATTTTGCACAGTATTTTGAAGGGGGGGGTTGGGTTTTAAGTTTATAGTATCATCAGATTTTATTTCACATTATGATGACAATGGAAGCCAAAGATGACGTTTCATTTTGCAAGGGCTGTTGTACTGCAGCCTAACATCCATGTATAGCAGTGGTTCTCAAACTAGAGCATGCATCAGAACCCCCGGGAGGCTGAAACACACTGCTGTCCTCGCCGGTCCCACACCACACCTGGAGACCCACCATACAGAGGAAACAAAAATCTACCTGTGTCTGGGGGCTGTAAACCTTGGCACCGGGGATCTGGCCCTCCTCTCGTTATGTCGAGGGTTCAGGCACCATCTGGAAACCACCCAGGCATTTGAAATTCTAATTCTTGATCCCACTTCTTTGGTTTGTGTCTTCTAGTTATTTAACATGAAAACACCATAAGGTTATTTATCCTTGGAAAAAATATAATGGGTTATTCCTGCTGACTTTTGTCACATATTACACATTCTGTCTTTGAATTACACTAATTTCTGATTACGAATGAGCCTGTGGAAGGATATTCCAGCTAGAGAAACAGAACCCATACTCGGTTTTAGCTTGCTTTCTCTAGCCCTTTCCTAGATGGCTTCTAGGTCACCCCTCACCCCAGCATTCTCTGAAGTCTATCTGTTGAGAGCTGAGCCCAGCCTGTGTCAGTTAGGAAGTAATCACATGGAGCCTAAAAGCAATTCCAAAACCATATTAGTGGGACACCTGGCTGTCCTCTCCTCACCCCACACAGATGACAGGGTACAGATATGCTACTTTCCTGAGGATGAAGACATCTGCTTCTCCCAGAACAGACCTTACCTGCAGGGTCACAGTTGTCTACCAGTAGGACGATCTCAGCTAAAATCTGCTTTCTGCAGAGCAGGAAAAAACCCTGAACTCGGTCCCACCCCGGGGCTGACGGAAAGCTTGGCTGGAGCAGAGTGCTGGGCTGCCACGAAGGCCAGGGCACAGGGCCTTGGTCAGCAAACAATGAAGCTGGGTGGTCTTATTCCAAACATCCCCCTGAATAACCAAGTGGCCTCCAGGCTTGACAGCTCATAACCTTTTAAAAAGTGGTAAAATACAATTTTGCACAAAGGTCTGGCTGCTGTTGGCAAACCAGGTGCACCGCATGAAATGTTCATGTGAAACCCGAGCAGCAGGGCCGGCAAGCAGCTGCAACAATCGCTGTCTAAGCACAGTTAACGCCCACACAGCCCCGGGGAAGGGCAGCTCTGCACAAAGAGCATGTCTGAAGGGAAACAGCACCGACATGTCCCTTTATGGAGGAGAAAAACCAAGCTGATTCTTTCTTCCTCTTCCCCTCAATCTGTATTAATAAAGAGACTTTAATATAATAAAGAATTCCAAAATATATCTAGATTGCAGCAACCTGACCAAGGTGCCACTATAACTTTCAGAGCTTTGGTGTTTGTCCAAAAGGCAAAAAACCACATCAGGTCGCAGGGGTGAGGAGGATGCATGACAACTTAGCATCAGTCTGCCCCCAGGTAGGTACCTTAGGGTGGTCCCAGACAGAGTGCAGTTCCTGATGGCCAAGTCCAGAATGCACTGCACCAAATGGCTCCCATGTATGTTGGGGTGAGCTGTAACTGTTTTCATGGCCAATAAGGGAACTAAGCTAAGTGATCCCAAGTCCCTCTGAGTCTGTCTTTAAAGATGGTAACTACAGAAGTCAGCTATTTTGGAGTTTCACCCCCACCCTGGGTTACCAAGCATGGGCTTCAGTCATGAGATTCATAGCAATGCTGCTCAGGGCTGAAGGATCATTCTACTCTACTCAACTCTCTTGCTTTTCTGGATTCAACACCAGAGAGCACCGTTTCCCAGTGAACATTAATTAATTGCCAAATAACCAGGTGAGAATGGCATCCTGTTTACATACTACAAACCAACATGAGCCCCACAAGAATGAGACCTCACTATTTTTAAGTATGAGCGTATTTTTCTAAGGCTGGGAGTTGGGTGCAGGCAGCTGGACATTAAAGGAAGACCATCTAGGCCAGGCTCGGTGGCTCATGCCTGTAATCCCAGCACTTTGAGAAGCCGAAACGAGTGGATCATTTAAGGCCAGGAGTTCAAGACCAGCCTGGCCAACAGGATGAAACCCCGTCTCTACTAAAAATACAAAAATTAGCCAAGTGCTGGAGGGCATGCCTATAATCCCAGCTACTTGGGAGGTTGAAGCATGAGAATTGCTTGAACCCAGGAGGTGGAGGTTGCAGGTGGAGGTTGCAGTGAGCCAAGATCGCACCATTGCATTCCAGTCTAGGTGACAGAGAGAGACTCTGTCTCGAAAAAAAAAAAAGGAAGACCATCCCTATGCAAATGAAGTGAGGTAATACAGTTGTTAGTCAGCTGGATTTAGCCATTCCAACTTTTAATACAGAACTTTTCATGTATGATGTTATTATTCAGAATGAAATACCTCTGTATCACGCTACAGGAAATACCTAGACACAGGTGCCTTTCCTCACAGGAATAATCTTTAGTGGAGGGATCTTCCCACTGTGGCCGACAGCAGGGGAGGTGTCTGGCCATAGTTATAAATATGGAGTATCTGCTAAAAGTATAGGCTCTGGAGGCAGATGACTGGAGTTTGAGCTTCGACTCTCCCATTCACTAGTTAAAAAACTACTCTTAATGGATGCAGATAACAGAAACCTACGTAAACCAGCTCAAGCACAAAGTGGGATGCTATCTTAAAGGTGAGAATCAGGGCAGTGTGGGGACCCAAGAGATCAAAACGAAGATGTGAAATGACTTTATCCATGAGGTAGGGACATGACTGCCAGCACAAAGCTCATATCCTCCATTACTTCACCACTCCATAAGAGTGTGTGTCTCTCTCCCAGCTCTGGTTACTTACCAAAAGGAAAAGGAAGTCACAGGAGGACTCTGACGTTTATTGGATCATGTGGAACCCCTGGGCCTAATCACCGTGACCATCAGAATAAGCCTCTAAGACATGCCATAACTAACAGTCCTGGCAAGAACTAAATGGTATACTCAATATGGTTTAAGTAAATTCAACAAAGGCATCATCTGTAGAGGAATAATCAGGACTGAGGAAACCAGTAAGGGATGGTGGAGTGTCCAGAGACTTGTGACAGAGGGAAGCCATTATCCCACCAGAGCTGAAAGGTAAAAGACAATATTGTTACCATAGTCCAGCAAGAGCTGCGACCCTGGCAGAGGATGCTTCTTGTGAGAGCTGTGACCATGGCTGCTGGTGGGACTGCAGTGAGGTAGGTTGGGGAATGAAGCTCCACTCTCTCTCCCCTCTAGCTCTCTGGTCTTTTTTGAGGATGCTCATCCCAGTGGCCAAACCCAACCAGAGGCCCGGGTACTCTGGAAGTGCAGTCTGACGTATACGGCCTCCTGGGGCACGGAAGGGAAGGGATGATATTAGCTGGGGGCTGATGAGGAGAGCCTAACCAGCACACACATTTGTTTAGGCTAGGGCTGGGCAGGAGGATTAAGACTGGTACCTCTCAACACAGGCACATGTTGGAATGGGGTGGGGTAATTTTCCAAAATATGTTGTGTGTTTGGCAGAAGGGGTTCCTGTTATTAGAAACAGTGAGGCTAATAGATGCTAGGCTAAAAAACCAATCATCTTGAGTAAAATCCACAGGTGTGATAATTCCTACCCCACAGAAATTGATAGGAAAAATATGCATAAAAGCACTGTGTCAACTGGAGGGCTCTGCTCCCTTTTCAGGAGACTATCAGTCATACTGGATTAGGAGTCCACGCTATTGCAGGGTAACCTCACCTTCCCAAATTACATCAGCAACAACCCTATTTCCAAAGAAGGCCACATTCTGAGGTGCTGGGGGTTATGACTTCAATATGATTTTTTTGTGGGGGAAACAATTCAACTCCTAACACATCCCTACCCAGCCTCTGTGGCCTCCCTCAATCCACCAAAGCTCCTTTGGCTTCAGTGGATTATCTGGCAGTTAGAAAACCAAGATCATTGAATTTACCACAATTACAGTGAAACTGACTACCTTAGCTTACTTCTGTGAGAGGAGTTAAGACAAGGGAATCTGTGGAATTCTGGAGGGTTTGGGGGCATTTGGGGGCGGGGTCAGACATTCTTCCTTTGAATTGCAATACTTAGTTATCTTCCATTTATAAGACTCACGCCTCCATCCCAACCCGTGCACCACAGGACAAGCAAGTGTTCGTGGCCTTCAACTTTCATCCTTGATGGTGAAAACAGTTGCTCCTGATCTATTCGCCCACCAGCTTCTCCTCTGGAGCCTGAGGCTTCTGATGCCTGCCTGGCTGGTCCTCAGTAAGAAAGTCAAGTTCAACCAGAGGGGAGATGCTGATACCTTTCAGTAGTTAAATATGAGTTCAGAGCCCGAGGTCTGGACTTAATATCTGGGGTCCCACAAGCCTGGCACAGTGGCTTACATTTGTAATCCCAGCACTTCGGGAGGTTGAGACAGGCGGATCCCTTGAGGTCAGGAGTTCAAGACCAGCCTGGCCAACATGGTAAAACTCCATCTTTACTAAAAATACAAAAATTAGCTGGGCGTGGTGGCATGTGCCTGTAGTCCCAGCTACTTGGGAGGCTGAGGCATGAGAATCACTTGAGCCCGGGAGGCAGAGGTTGCAGTGAGTCAAGATTATGCCACTGCACTCCAGCCTGGGTGAAAGAGTGAGACTCTACTTCAAAAAAAAATTGGGGTTCCCGAGGACTTAAGATTTCTGAAAACACTCAGATCGTGGGGATCCCTGCTGAGGGAGAAGCCCCAAGCTGTGGCTCCAGGGATATGCAGCAAGGCTCTCACTGAGGCCGCCTTCTCCAGCAAGCTCCCCTCCTGCTTCCCCATGGCCGGCATGGCTGAGTAAAAACGACACTGAGCACAGCCCACACATGAGAGCTTGCCATGCAGCAGGATAAACCCATCATGCCACTCAGCGTGCCTTGGTTGTAAATCTAGTGTGATTACAACACTATTCTCTGGCCATGTGTTCTGTTTCTGGTTTGTGAACCAACTGAAGACATGAGCAGGGCCTCAGCTAATCCACATACAGCACATGTGCAAACTGGAAAAATGAACCCTTCCTCTGGGAGGTCGTCAGCCCAGGCCAGGTCACCCGGCTTGGCCAGCAGAACACAGAGTGAATTTTGGTCCCTGTTTGGTCCCCACTCCTTGTACAGGGCACAAGCTGACATGGTGGCTCTGGTCATATCATTAGAAAACAGACATGGCCTGCACAATAGAATGAATGATTTGGAAGGGAGGGGTGATGGTATATAAGAATAGGCCAATTCATTTAAAATGGTAGAAGCAGAATGCCTGTGTAGAATATCCAAACAGATAAAAGTATCTGAAGGGTTTGACATAATCCTATCATGGTGCTGAGAAATGAGTTCTCAGCCATCTTGGGGACCCAAATATCTGAAATTTTCCGGAAATTTGTAACTGGTCAGAATTTGCTTTTCTGTCTCCATTTGGGTATTTGGTTAATGAATGCTCTTAACATGCAAATTGCACCCACTCTTACCAATGCCCTGAGCTGGTAAGGGTCCCCTCCCCCTCCCCCCACTCCATGTTGGCTGCACCAGCAGAGGCCTCTGCATTTGCCCCTGGGCAGGAGTTGGGTGTGAAGGTCTGGGCCAGAAGGTTCTGAGTCGCTGAGCTGAGCTGCTGGGTGGCAGCTGGAAGGCCAGGCTGGCTGAAGCCCTATGAGGTGACACTGGGTCTGGGGCAGGTGCAGTGGCAGCGGCCAGACCTCTCAGGACACAAACAGGGGCCAGAAAGTGGGAACAACCTGGGCGAAAACAGCCTCTGAGAGGAGGCTACGGGATGAAATGGGAAGCCACCAAAATGGGAAAGGAGGTGAGACCAAGGGAGAAATAAGACTGCCACCCAAGCCGGAGCCGTG